>JAODOY010004088.1:0-11144 GCA_025399855.1 Forbesichthys papilliferus
TTTCGATTTAATTAAATATACTATTGTTTGACAAACGACCTGGGACACTTTATTGGAGCTTTGATCGTCTCCACCACACTGACTCCACTGTGCTTTGGAAAACAGTGGAAAACAATCTAATGCAATGACACGCAATAAACAAAATGGATTCTCATCCAGACATGTCATCTATGCTACCTCCACCAGTGCACTGTGACCTGCGGTCAAGGTCTGCGCTACCGCGTTGTGCTGTGCCTGGACCACAGGGGGCTCCACGCCGGCGGGTGCAGCCCCACTACGAAACCCCACATCAAGGAAGAGTGTCTGGTGACTGTTCCCTGCTTCAAGCCCATAGGTAAGGCTGCTCTCTGGCCGCTCATTTACCCCCCAACCTCTTTATAATTACACTGTACATCTGTGTTTGTGAATAAAGACAAATGTACAGTATGTGGGCACACTACTTAATGTGTAATAGCAGAATGAAAAACACTGCATTTCATTGAGTGCAGGGCTTCAATACTTCGCTCTTATTTGTTTTGATTGTTGCGTCGCAGAGGAACTGCCAGTGGAGGCCAAGCCGATCTGGCACAAGCAGGCAATCGAGCTGGAGGAGGAGCAGGTCACCGCGTCTGAGGAGCCGATGTGAGTCTGTGAGGCTGACACATGCACACACACAGAGATATGGAGATTCAAATGAAATAAACATATATTTGACTAAAAAACATGAGTATATCTGTCTTCGTAATGGGAATATAATGTCCAGCATCTTACAGTTTGAAAGTAAACTTTAAAGTACAACAAAACAACAGATTCTTTTTTTTTAAATGCTCAAGATGGAAGAAACAGCACCAGCAGGTTAAATATAGGCAATTGCAATGTCTGACAGATGGCATCCCTGTACCCCAGGCCTATTCAATTGGCGTCCTGAGGGACAAATGCGACCCACCTACTGCCCCCATGTGGCCCATTAGAGGATAGCACCCTTGACCGCTATACATTATCTCAATATGCTGATTAACCACTATACGAATCAAGTCAATATATTATTGTAAATTAGTTAATAACTGTTCTACAGCCAAGACATCATGACATAGCATGTTTGTAAATGTAATGTAGTAGTCCAGACATAATAATGAACGTGATTAAATTAGTCTAAGTGACATATGTGCACATAGCTCCGGGAGCTCCTGTTAGTGAGGATAATGGTTGGGTATGGTACTAGTCACATTTGAACCCATAACGATAGGCATATCTGGAATTTGGTGCTAATAATCTACCCAACGTTTTTGTCTTTAGTTTGTCTAACAAATGTAATTTCAGTTGTAGAACATCGCATTGCAAACTGGACTAATGTGAGCTTGACTGCTATTTTGTTGTGCAAAAGCCCGTATGCCAGAGAGACTTGGAATTAGCGGCATCCTATAATTCGATAGAAAACCTTCGCCATTGACTTGACACTTTGTATATTAATCAAGCTGCTGGAGGACGCTCTCGAAGATGCTCACGTAAATAATTGCCGAAAATATGTGGTCTGGCTACAGTTTCTCTTGTTAAAATCTGGCCCACTTTCATTTGTAATTGAACTGCTGTACCCTATTGTTTGGTAGAAATCTCTGCAGGCGTTACGCCCCTTACATACTGAATGCATAATTTTTACACAACCGCAAGGCAACATTCTACGAGGCCACTCTTCCTGATTACAGTTTGTATTAATATTAATTAGTATTAATGACAATAATTTAGTATTTATATCGTGATATATGATATCCATAGGAAATGAATGAAATTCCTGTGAAAAGGTACGCAACACGTAAAAGGCGCTACGGCTTTGCAGTCATTTGTGTGGAAAAATAAGGCTACACTGAATCTGCACAGGTACAGAGGGTTCACAACCCGGAAAGTGGAAGATAAATGTACAACCTCAAATATCTACATTTCAGATTTAGTGCTGCTAAAGACGGAAAGGAAGCAAGAGTCAGGCCCCAGATTTACTGTTTCAACAACAGTTATCACGGTTCCAAGGATATGATTTACCTGGGGGTGAAATTATGGCCGACATGGCCAGTGTGTTGCTATGAAGCCTTCACAGTAACCGTTATGTTCGTGTCAACAGTCGTTTTCATCCACCTCTTGCCAAAACACACATCTGCAGCCGCCTCTTGCATTGACATTCTCAAAATATGTATTTCAACATACCTGTGTAAGATGTCAGCCAGTTGTCAAGTACTGGCAGAATAGTGTTGTCACTTTTTTTTTAAACCTTCAGATTTTGCGTTGATAACTGTACATTCAGGAATCCTTCAATACCTTTGAGCATTTTCAGATCTGAAGTCATGAAAACGCAGTGAAATATAAGGTCACTTGAGATGAAAGAGGGGGTAGTTATAGGATAAATAACTTTTGGATAGCACTCGTTTTTCAGTCCCTTGCTACCGGCGTTACCTCAGACCTTCCAGATGTTCATGTTCCAGATATCCTTTGACTAATAAAGCTTGTCCTATGAAAATGGACAATGTTTGAACTACAACCAAGCCATTACATGACTTACGTTAACTACCATGTCAGCCAGTTCCAAACATCTCTATTCTCTGACTCACCTTGGAGAAGATAGAGACAGAGATCAGTGCCAAAACATGTAATTTTGCTCTATTTCAAAAAACATGGCCACACCCCCCCCCCCACACACACACACACACACACCCCACCCCACCTACCGCATACAACACATAAATGCAGTATATGCGTATGTTATGCGGTTCATCATCAGCCAACAACTATATCTGCTTGCCAGAGGACAGACAAGGAAATTCCTTTATTGGACTTATTGCAACTCCAACACCAGACGCAAGCCTGCACTGCAGTGTGACTGGATGACGAATAAAATGTGTATGCTATTTCCCCCCATAAATTTGACAGGCATACATAAACAAAATAGTTAAATTGGGAAAACCATAATTAGCATGAAAAGCATGTTTTATATAGAATATAGAAAAATAAATGGTTGCTTCCTCCTTCAGTTAAAGTGAAAATTAGAAAAAGATTGCACGAACCAACAGCTGTGTCTTAACTAGCCATGAAGAGAAACATATTTGTGGGCAAATGCATGATTGCACGCTTGCATGATTTTGTTGTTACTGTTCCAAGGTCTTACTCTTGCTTGCGTTTCCCGGATCGTTCCAAAACATATTGGCTCGTAAAGGGCGAACACAGATGTAATTGAGAAACTTTATTAAGGCATCTCATAAAGCACGGTTAAACACATCTATAAAAATATGTTACTGTGTTGTGGTCTGACATCTCTACCAAGGAACATAATATGACTGGAGCCTGTGCTGTAAACATCGACGTGTCCTGCCATTGCAGGTATGACTCAGTGAACTATTCACACACTGTTATAAGTCCAGTGGGTGTAATGATTGTGTTGGGGTATTCTCCCAGAGTGCTAGATTGCTATAAGACTTACTTTAATAGGGTCAAGACTCTAGTCAAGTTGTTTTGACTTGAAAACATGTTTTTTTTTTGCAACGCATACATCCATAAATCCCAAGCACTCTGACCCTAAACACCACCTCTGCCCATATCATGTTTTTCTGTTTGTTTTGTTTGTTTGGCAATGCTGAAAAATACATTTCATATAATCAAAAGTGGATTTTCACAATTTAAAGTGATTTTGCTGTCTCTCAGTTGAAACATCATGCTACACACTAACATTCAAAAGTTTAGGGTCGCTTAGAAATTATTATATTAAAATGTCATCAAATTGATCAGAAATACAGTATAGAAATGATTAATGCCTCACAGCTGTTCAACTGTTACCGCAGAGGGACTGGATTTCACAAATACTTATGTCAGTGTATGAACCTAGACGTGGATGGCTAAGACCTGCGTGCGGTAGGGGGAATGTCAAAGAACTTGTGATTTCCCCCAGAAGCCGTATCAGATCAGAGATCAGGAGTACATTACAGTTTGTGTATATAGATGCTCCATATCTGTATGAACCCGTATGCTAAACATATACAGTAAGTCTGTACTTTAATGAGATATTGAACGTTTGCCAAAACCTCACAAAGTCTTCATGCTATAATTTCGTCACTTCATTTCCTGTTTCCACATGTACTGTGCACTGCAAAAACTACATCTAACTTGGTGTGATAATCTTGTTTTTAGATGTAATATCTAGTTGGACTTGTTTGTAATATACAGGGCTTATCTAGTGACCTAAATTAAGTAAATCTGCACTTAATTTAAGAAATCTTTTTTTTTACAAAAATTTGCTTTTTGTAAGCATAAGCAAGCTCATAACAAATATAATTGCACTTATATACTGAATTTGTTGCAGTGTAGGATACTTAATTTGGCATTTATATTGGTTTTTATATTATACGGCCATTTTATCAAAACCGATGTAAATACCACATGAAATTCTAGAAGAGCACTCAATAGCATGAATCCTGTACTTTAATACGTATCACCTGTAGAGACAGATCAGTTTTGCAGACACATGGTGAGTATGTTTACAGCAGAGCAGTGGAGGTGAAGCGAGGATGAGAACCGGAAGGTTCCGGTCTATCCATGTAACTATATACCATCCCCCCCAGGCTCATCCCGGGACCCTGGCAGGCCTGCAGCAGGACCTGCGGGGTGGGGTCCCAGCGGCGCTCTGTCAGGTGCCAGGTGCTGCTGTCCTTCTCCCAGGCCGTAGCCCACCTGCCGGAGGACGAGTGTGGGGGGGAGAGGCCCTCCTCCACCAGGCCCTGCTACCGCAGCCCCTGCCCCCCCGGCGGGACGGCCGGGGAATCTGCAGAGGAGCGGAAGTCTCCCCCACAGAGAGAGGAGCTCCTGGACTGGGAGTACCAGGGCTTCACGGAGTGCTCGGAGAGCTGCGGCGGAGGTAGGGTGTCACCCAGGACACAGTGAGCCTTTATTAGGAGCCCCTGGTGGGTTTGGTGGGGGGGACTTGACACACTGAATCAGGTGTGTTGGAGCAGGGAGAGATCTAAAACACGCAGGGTGCGGCCCTCCAGGACCGGAGTTGAATAGCCCTGTGCTACAGTATACTGTCCCAACTTTAAAGATGGAGTCAGCGACGCTGGAGAAAGAATGTTATGATATTTGTACAAATCGATCAAAACAAAAGCACTTCTCCTTTCAATGTTTCCTGAGAAGCTCTGTCCCCCACATTAGACTGGGATAAGGCTGGGATAGTGTTGTGTGATGCAGGCTGCACCGCTTTGTTTGTGTTCCAATTTGTAGAGCCAGAGCTGTGTAGAAACAACAGATGGTTAACACACTCACACAGACCAGGAGGTATCTGGTTAATTTGACATAAAGTGTATTAGCTATAATTGCTGACTCGACTTGAACATGTAGGGGGCAGCACACTTGTAGACCAAACGGCTTTCGCATAATCAGCAGTTAATGCACCAAACAAAGATGTTGAAGTTGTAAAAGGTTCAATTCCTTGATGGCAGTAAGTACAGGTGTACAGGGAAGGGGGGATGTGGGTGGCTATGTGATGCAGCCTGAGCCATCTCTAACATACACACTAACTTACACTAACTCATTTACTTTTTATTTTAATCTCGTTCTGGGTGACTCTGTGCCCGGCACTGTAAACCAGAGAAGTCACAGCAATAGCCGGAGACATGGTGACAGCGTTTGACTAAAGCCATGCCCCCGTATGTTCTTTGAAGTATCAGTGAGCTCTATGATTTAAAACAATAATGGACGGAATACCAACGTAAACCCTGGAGATCACAAACCGCCCCTGCTCCTCTCAGCAGAAAAGGCAAAACACCGTGCCAGGCAGAGACAGTTTCCCCAAACATCCTGCCACTGCCATTTAGCACCCGCTTTAATCTGCCCCGAGTCTCTTTCAAGCTCGCACACACCCACACCATTCCTGTGCGTGTGTGCGAGCTGTGCGTTGGCTGCCCGGACCTCTGCGCTTTGAATGTGCATGTGATTGATGCGAAGCCCCAAAATGCAGAAGTGAAAACTATCTGTGCTGACACAAAATAGTATTTTAGAGTAAAAGCCTTTTTTTCGCTGCTTGAACGACAAGAAAATCCCATAGAGAACCCTGTTTTTAAGGTTAAGGTGCTTCTATTGTCACATACATGTTGCAAAACTCATCCTCTGCATTTAACCCATCCCTCAAGGGAGCAGTGGGCAGCCACACCCGGGGACCAACTCCTGATTTAAACCAGTGTCACTGGTCAGATGGCACTGACTGTAGAATGAATCCTGACATGTTTTTAGAACATTTATCATAGGAAACAATCTGCAGACACAAAATAGTATTTATAAAAGACTGCTTTTCACTGCCCGACAACAAGGAAATAGCATAGGGAAATTTCCATGTTGTAGGCTGCGTCAAATCAACATATGGACGGATGTATAGTAAAACTTTTTGAAAGGCGTGTGTAAGGTACTTTAAGGTACGCCGTAGGGTAGGTGGCTATGGGGAGCCTATGGCGTAGGGTCTACGTAGGTACGACGCAGAAGCATAAATGTGCCGTATGTTTTTTTACTTTAACGCATAGGCGTTTGGCTTGTTATGTCTGAATTTGTTGAGTCAAGCCCGACGTGATTAGAGGGCCCTAACGGATGACTAAAACGCTCCCTGAGGGCTGCATTCTTGTATACTGTCACACCATAAGCCCTCTAAAGCGGCTGCCTGTGTTTGTTCCTCGTGTCACAGGCGTGCGCACCGACACTGCTTTGAACGTGATGCGAAATTGCACCCCAAATGTATGCACTGCACTTTGTCTTTGGGTGGCCATTTTGTTTTGATCTTAATTGTAGCCCAACTGGTGTAATCGCACACCAGAAGGAACTGTTATTTTCTTTTATTTTCTGTATTTTAAGAGAAAAGAGAGACCAAGTGAATGTGCGTTGTGTTCCCAGGGGTGCAGGAGGCAGTGCTGGTCTGCCTGAACAAGCAGACCAGCGAGCAAGCGGACCAGAGCCAGTGTGAGAGGGCTCGCCAGCCCCCGCAGCTCCTCCAGGACTGCAACACCCAGGCCTGTCCTCCCAGGTAACACCCGCCATCTTTAATGGCAGTTTAAAGCACATTAAAGCACACAACAGCATAAACCAGCAAAAGATATGTTAGATGTTTAGATATGAACTAACCTTATATGATATTAACTTACAAATGCAAACATTATGTCAGCTGCTAGTTTGACAACCAACAGAGCAAAACCAAACATCTGGCCTGAGTATAATCAATGGCTGTTAACATACTGTATGTACAATACTGTACCCATAACCCAATTGACAAAATATAGACCACCTGACTCAGAGACATGACAGAATGACAGAGGTGTATATGAGAGAAGGACATTATTTTGGCTATACCTTTACCTTTAACCAGGTAGGCCAATTAAGAACTTAATCGCATTTTGCAAGGGCGACCTTGGCAAGATAAAGAACAAAATGCATTTTCACATTAAAATTAACAACGTGTAAAATACAATAATAACTTGAGAGTGAAGCCAGTATATGGCTGCCTGTCATGGAACCTAGTCATAGTTGGACACATTAGGGATCAGGTGTCAATGCTTGCTGCATGAGTGAGACTGTGATGTTGCCCCAGTCTTACCAACATGCTCTAGAACAGTCTCAAGAATTACAACTGTTTTGTCTGCACGGCAATGGAGGAGGGCTACTGTTCCTATAGTGTGTAGTTTCTTATGCAAACTCACTGGAGCAGAGGTCACAACATGCAATGTAATGAAATCACTGTAAGTTTAAGTGAATGTTGATGATAATAGCGTTTTAATATCAGTTATTTCGTTATTCACTAGGTTGAAATCGTTTGCGTCATCTGAGCAAATCATTGATTGTTATTAGAAACTATGGTGTAGTACAACTGCTTACATTGCTATAAACTAATATTATCATATTGTGAGAAATTCAGTTTGAATTCTTCATAATTGAATAAGCATTTAAGCATGTAATATCCGCACCATTAAACAGCATAACTTGTTACTATACCCAAGTTAAAGGACGGCGAGTGGATTTTGCGGTTGACCACAAGTTTCAAGTTAATGCGGCACAGTGTCGGCGCTCCAGCACTCAACGTTTTCCTCAGAGAAGCCATGGTTCTGAAGCCTGCTCTCGCTCGCTTGTTTTTCCAGGCCTCCGGTCTTGTTTTCAGGCACAACAGACACTGTATCGGACGTGATTCCTTTGGCCCGGCAGCATCTCCCAGAGGAATGCTCGCCCTCCCGTATTCAGCAACACGCTCCAGGATCCTGTTTCCCTCCGAAAGGGAAATGGCCGGGAGCTTTAGATTTTTAGTGCGGCGCTACTCCTGGTCCAGGAATATGTTCAGTTCCCCCACCCTCTCTCTGTTGCTGGACCCTTGTGTGCACATGACTAGCTTTGAAACGTATCTTTAAAACAGCACACGGTCTGCCAGAAAGGCAAGCGGAGCGGGTGTCTTGTTTGTTGGTTCCAAATTGATTGACAGCCCCCTTCCCGCCCCTTCCCCTCCCCACACACGCACACACACCTGAATGCTGAGTGGCTGACACTCGTCTCTACTCCTCCTCCTATAGCCACCCACAATTGAATGGATAATAAACATTTGGAAATACAGAGTGAATTAAAATGATGGACCCAACAACAACAACTTTATACCCATCTCTTTCAAGTGCTAAGAGTTTAATTCATCGGCGGTTTGTGGTTGCAAAGATGTAGCAATTTCATTTGAAACACCCGAGTGAGCTGGTGTGGGTGGTTGAGGTTCCGTTGGCATGACAACCCACAGGTGGGAGACAGGCAGCTGGAGCCCCTGCAGCGCCCCGTGTGGCGTGGGCCTGACCACGCGCTCCGTGGCGTGCACCCAGAGCACAGGGAGCGTGGGAGACGAGCAGTGCCCCGGCCCCAGACCCAGCCCAGCGCAGGCCTGCAACCGCTTTGACTGCCCCCCCGCGTGGGAGCCGCAGGGCTGGGGAGAGGTAACGCACACTGCAGCTTCATTTGCTCGTGACAGCTTCTGCTGTGCCATTCACATTCGTGTCTCTCACCATTGGCCAGGTGGAAAAGATGAGCTTAAAATGTGTTATTCTTTTTCCCCAGTGAATGTTAATACGTAATGGAACATTAAAACACACAGCACAGTGTTTCTTAACATTAGATTACAGTTAGTCATACTTAAAGATGCAGTCAGCGATTGTAAGCTTATACACTACAATTCTAGAAGTCAGAGATGATCTCCTCACAGTTTGCTAGCTGTGTTCGCACTGGAAAAATAGTGGTCCGGTACTTCTACACAGCCGTGGCTCTGTAAACAGGAACATACTGTAAACAAAGTGGTGCAGACCTCACACAACAACAATGTCCAATATAGGGGGCGGAAGTTCTGAGGTAGCACCCTATGGCGTTGAATGGAGAGGTGTCTTTCTTTCTCCAGCATCACATACTTCTCCTTTAAGGATCCAAATAGGAACACCTGAGATTCCCACACCACCGCATGCTCTTTGTTCTACTCTGCAGTGCTCCCACAGCTGTGGCGGGGGCCTCCAGGCTAGGGAGGTGTTGTGCAAGCAACACCTGGCAGACGGGAGCGCCGTGGAGCTGCCCAACACGTTTTGCCCCGCTGACGTGCCCTTGAGCAAGCAGGCCTGTGCTAGGCTAGCGTGCCCGCCTAGATGGACCACAACAGACTGGTCCCAGGTGAAAGAGAAGGGGGGGGGAGAGAAAGCGAGAGAGAGAGGGGGGAAGAGAGAGAGAGAGCTAACATTTTATGATAGACACCTGGGTGTGTGTATCCTCCAGTGCTCGGTGTCATGTGGCCAGGGCGTGCAGACGCGGCACACAGCCTGCAGGGGGCAGCAGGAGGAGGGCAGAGAGAACAGCGTGGCTGTTGAGGCCTGTGTGGACGACCCCCGGCCCACCAGCATCCAGCCATGCTTCCCCCAGCTCTGTGACAGTAAGACACCAAGCCTGGGTCACTTCTGCTGCTATGCCTCCAGTGAATACCCGCAGAGCCCTAAGGCATCAAGGGGGGAACCTCCAGTTCTGAGAAACGAATGAATGAATGAATGAATGAATGAATGAACAAAAAAGCCTGCAGTTCCTTGAATGGCCACTTGAGGCCGACTGCAAAAGGGAGTCAATCCCCATAGACTCCAATGATAAAAAATGTTAAACTTTACAGCAGGCCATATATTTATTGCCTATAACTTTAATCTTCAGTCACAGAGGCTAGTAAGCCAGCTGGGAGGAAGGTGTACATACAGTGGAGGAAGGGCAAAAAGCTCCACCTGGTGGCGGGAGGCTACGCCTACCTTCTCCCCTGGACGTCCGTAGTCCTCCACTGCCCCGCCAGTCGCTTCCACAAGGGGGCCCTCCAGTGGCTGAAGGAAGGCAGGTCCCTGCTCCGCCGGCCCCATATCCACGTGACGCCGCTGGGCTACGTCAAGATCCGGCAGCTAGGTGAGGCGGACGTCGGGGTGTACACGTGCGCGGCGGGCGGCGAACGCGAGTACTTCGTCCTGAAGGTGATTGGCAGCGAGCGCAAGCTGTCGCCGCCGGCTGAGGGGGGACGAGGGGGAGGGGCCTTCTCCCTCGACAGGTACGACGACGTCGTCCAGAGCCTGCTCCGCCTCAAGGCGAGCAACGACAACGAGAAAAACAGGCCGGCGTCGGACCTCTCCGGCCCCCTGTTGCTCACCGCTGAGGCCGACAGTCTGGACGAGCTCGCCCACGACCTCACGGATGGCCCCGGAGGGCCCGAAGCGCGGCGGCGGCAGCTCGCACTGCTGCTGAGGGAGCTTAGCGCGGAGCAAGGGGAGAGCAACGAGTCCACTCTCCATCCCCCAGACAAGGAGGAGGCTTCCACTCCAGGGTCCCTGGTCGAGCACCCCGACACCCAGGGTCAGGACCTCAGGCCCAGGGGCCCCGTCATCACCCAGAGGCCCGGGAAGGTGGGTGGCACGGGGTCATCCGAAGTGGTGGTCCACGTGGGCAGGCCGGTCGTGCTGCAGAGGCAGGTGGCTAGCGTGCAGCTCAGGTGTGACGCCATGGGACACCCACAGCCAAGCATCATCTGGACCAAGAATAGCAGACAGCTGCACTACAACAGCAGGTGAGGTCAGCTTGTCGTAACTGACTTTGTGCATATATACTGTGTATGTATATATATATATGTA
>JAODOY010004089.1:0-11144 GCA_025399855.1 Forbesichthys papilliferus
CTCTCTCTCTCTCTCTCTCTCTCTCTCTCTCTCTCTCTCTCTCTCTCTCAACCCCCCCCCCCGACCTTGAGCAGGCGCACCGGGCTGTGTTGCCATGGCAACGAAGCCTCGTGCAACCAGTAACAGCTGGATGCAACAGCACTGCCTGAATTTTAGCGGGAGTCGCCACGTTAATAAAACGACTCTTCTCCTTCTCCTGCTCCTCCGCTGCACCCCACCCCCCCCACCACCACCTCTCCCTCTCACAAAAGAGAACCTGGTCTCTCGCACTTGGTTTGATGTGTGGTGCGAGGCCGGCCGCTAAATTCATGAATTCACCACGAGATGATCAAGAAGGGGACTGCACGTGCACATGCTCTTGTGTGCACAGACAAGTACGTGCGCACGGTTGAGCACATCCACATCATTTATGTGCAGACAGACTTAACTTATTTAGCCAGGGTCTTGACTACGGGAGGATTAAATTAATGATTTGTAATGAACAGGAGACACAGCAGAGAAAAACGCAGAGCCAGACTAGTCAAGTGATGAGAATAAAGGGGAATCAAGAGTAAATGACAAGTAACAGAATAACAGAGAGGCGGGGGTGGAGAGAGAGAAACATAAATGGGCACTTGACATTCCTCTCACAGAGGAAACCCGTCTCAGAAAAATAAGGAAACCGAAGACATGAGCTGAACTACGGCATTCTGGGGAATAGAAGGATAGAGAAACCTCGAATGCACAGAGTTCTCTTTCAGTCACTTGGCTCTCTTTTGTCCATCAGCCCTTCATTTAATAGCAGACGGCTCTCAATATTCAGCCCTCGGATAACTACTGCTGAGTTACTGTATTTGTTTATGTTTAACTAATTAAAATGACAGTAACTGAGTATATAAGATGTGTACATATTTTTAGGCTGTCAAACAACTTTCAGTGAAATGTCATCAGAATATTGAGCAGTTTCTGAGTTAAAGATTTTCATCAGTGATACATTTGCAGGCCTGTTTTGATTTGACCAACTGGCTGACAAAAACAACAAACAAAAAAAAACACACACACACACATAAACACATTTATAGAAATGTTTTTCTGTAAGAATTTTCAAACAAGCAAAAAAAAAAAAGTTAACTCTGGCAAACAAAGTGTACAGTTTGCAGCATTTGAACCGTGACAGTGCAAATAGTTGTGGGCAAAATCAGACAAGCCAAGAGACTATATTTAAGAAGTACATTTTTTTAAACACTATATTTTATGACAGACACACAAACACACAAACACTCACACTACAGAACTATGAATTGTGACAGTGAGCAGACCACTGAATGATGTGTTCCTGCTCACACATAAGCCTGCGATATACTTGCTTTTAACTACACGCACGGATCCTTCGTTCCTTGAGAGCGTAGCTTGTGCGCGTCCTCAGAAATTAACAATAGTACACAGTGACGTGTTGGTTGTTGAAAAAGTAAAAGGTGCTATCATGGTCACATACATGTAGTGAAACTGCTCCTCTGCATTTAGCCCATCCCTCAAGGGATGCAGTGCCCAGGGACCAACTCCAGATTGAGCCAGTGTCACTGGTCAGATGGCACTGGCTAGAGAATGAACCTACAATGTTTTCTGATAGTGGGGGAAACCGGAGCACCCGGAGGAAATCCACGCAGACATGGGTAGACCATGCAAACTCCACACAGAACGGCAGACGACCGGGGTTCGAACACGGGACCTTCATGCTGTAAGGCCACAGTGCACTGGGTCACCGTTGTTTAGGAGGTAGTCAAGGAAGATTTTGGCCAGGGATGATTCTGACCTGATCTGCCCCCTACTGGATATACTTTAAATCCTCCAAGCACACGCAAAGTATGGCAGGCAAGTATATGAACAATGCCTTTCGCGAGGCAGATGCTTGTCTAGACTCTAAGCGTACACGTTGCACAAAAGTATATCGGGGCCTTTATATTTTATGTGCGTATGCACGTCCATACTGTACATGGATTCCACACTTAAGGGTAGAGTCAACAATTGTAAACTAATTCACAAACATCTACTCACATTCTGCCAACTGCCCATTGTGTGCGTGTTTCTACACAGCCCTGGCTCTGTAAATTTGATCAGAAAGAGGTGCAGACCGCACCATGTAACTATTACTAGCCTTGGCAATGCAATGTGGCAGGTGGAGCTTCTGAGGGAGCACCCCTTTGAATATCAACAATATATATCCAGAATCCCTGAATCAATGCACACATGCGCAAGTTGAGACAATGGATTTACATTTTTGCTAATATACTATTTATTTCACAAGCGCAAATAAGATGGCCAAATCAAGGGACGCTAGAGTTTTTTTTAGAACTGATGTCATTGCAACTAGCGTTATTCTTCATTAATTGTTTGTTGTGAACAAAACACAACAAATGACGTTTACCTAAAACAGCTCCAAGTAGGCCTATCAACAACAGTAATACTATTAGCCAAGCTGAGCTTGTATTTCAGCTAGGCATACCAAACCTTAATGTATACAAAACAGGAAGCATATGAGCAGGAAAACAAAACTATATCTAATGTGAATAATGTGAGATAATATGAGATATATGGTATGAGATATTATGTCAATAGTGATTGGAATCATTCAATGCATTACTGAAAATGATGGCCTTGACTATGTCTATATTAAGAACTTTGTTCTTCCTGCTTGCAGATTTATGAAAGTAAGTTAACTTCCTGCCACTAGAGCACTGACTGCCAACACATGGCCCTGTCAGATCAGGTACTTAGGTACACACGCACGCACACACACACACACACACACAAACAGCTGACAAAAGACATCGATATTATGTGAAATGTGTAAATAATTTAAGATAATTTAACAGAGCGTAAAATGCATTTGAGTGGAGGAGAATAAGTGCAGAGTACAAGTCTGCTAACAGGTTAACAGACCCAAACGGGAATCACATAACAGAAGCTGAAATGTCACGAAGAGACATCCTTTGATTATGCTGTGTTAATAACAGTGTTGATGGTAGCAGGTTTGGTATTACTTAAGAAATCCATTCATAATATAACAGATAAGCAAAGTAGGCATCACGGGTGTAAAATCAAACTTGCAACCATCAATGGAACTCTGACAGATCATGTCTCCTCTGACACATTAAAATTATACAATGCCTTTCTGACTTCTAGTTATGGGGAAACACATGCTAGTAGCAAAATAATGGTGACCCAAGCAAGATATGTTTTTATTAAGATGAACAAAATATGAATACAGGACGACATCAGAGTATGTCATTGGGACACATGCTGTGACAGTAACTTAAAAAGAAACCCACAATAAATAAAATAAATAAAAAACATGGCAAAACGTTCAGTCCTTCTAGTTTACGGACGCCCCCAGCGACAAGAGTATGAAAATGAGAGCGATAGAGGATCCGGCCCCATCGCTCCCTTCCTCCACACAGCCAAATCAATGAGAGCTGCAGAAGATTCATTCCTGTTTAACACACTGTGACAGAGGACAGAGGCCTGCAGACAACACAACAGCTCGCCGTACTGCAGCTGGAGAGCAAGCAAAGAATCCGGCTTGTGAGAGTGTGAAACAATAAGCTAACAGGAGAGGCTAAAACGTGTCTGAGCCGAATGAGTACAGCCAGGGAGCACGACAATAGACAACAAAAGACCAGGAAGGGCACGAAGACAAAAAAAAAAAGACAGGTAAAATTCCAGCAGGTGGCTCCGCATGAGCCCCTCCCCTCGTCGTCATCCTCCGTAAGTCCCCCCCCCCCCATCCCATTACCGCGCTGTCCTTCCATGCAGTCCCGCTCCACCTTATAAGCCCACTATCTGCACCGACTCCCAGAGTGTAGCCCCTACAGTCTGCCCCCCTCCCCTCCATCCAACCAAATACAGTGCATCAACCATGTCACTATGTCACACTGCATTTTTGGGTTCTATTATCTCGCCATCGCACACACACACACACACAGACTGTAGCCACGAGGTATACATCTGGACAGACTTGACTGCAGGTCTGTCAGGACTGGACAGAAAGATGTGGAGCCCGTCCATACACAGTCAGAGCAACAGCTCACCGCGTAACAAAGCCACCAACAACACGGGGCTACATTTACCAACAGCTCTAATTAACTCAACCCATGACCCTGCATCACACTGCTCTCTGGTCCTCTCCACATTAAAACAATAACTGGCTCCACCACTTCCCTGATATCTGTATTACCATTATATTTACATAATTGCTTTAGCAAATATCAAGACACAATGACAGAGGACAGTACGATTGATAACATAAGGAATATTTGTTGGCGACAGAAACACATAATACACTTGGAGAGTTCAGTATATGGACCACTGTAACATATCAAGTACTTGTGCGGTAAAATAATGCCCCTTCCGTGCAATGTCTGGGATAATAAAGCACCGCGGCCAACTGAAATATCTATATGCTCTTAGGCCACAGTATTCATGTCAGTAAGCACACTGATCCCAGCTCACTGAGGTCCATAGTATGCATGGAAGGTCGGTATCGTCTAGTTTCTCCCCATCGGACATTGAGCGGGTTTGCAAGAAATGTGCAGTCAACAGAAATGCTGCCATGGTCCTCAGTTAAACAAATACGTCGGGTTGCACAGCTCCCACGAATGTAGCCTACCTAATAGATACAAGACAAACTCTTTACATTGCGACCAGGTTCAGCGTTGTGCGACAACAAGAGAGATGAAAATTAGTGCTCCAATTAGAATAGTTATAGCGAGCGTGTTACGTGCACGCGCGAGCGCGCGAGTACGCGAGTGCGTTCGCCAAAAGTTGCCTATGTCTATTCGAAACATTTCTTGCTGTGATCCACGCTTGCTGAGCGTGAACTGGTTGCGGAATTAGGGGATAAGTTTAGACCTCCCAGCGTGCATTCATTCACAACACAGATTTCGAACAAACGGGCGACGTGACCTTCTTCAACAGGATGGTCAGCCTGCTAAATATTGTAAATGTCATGTAAATGACCGTGCACGGTGCCCCCGTACCGATGCCAATATTGTAAGCGCTGTAGCTGAACACAAGTCTGCGCGTTTCACTCCTACCCAACGAAGGCAAACCTCGTTAAACGCAAGCAGGATTTAATAAATTCCCTCAGGTTAAAAGCAAAACAGCATTGACTTACCACGTAAATGCGTCTCTCTTGTGGATCAATATCTTCTTCTTTACACTATTAACTCTCCGCCATCTTCAGCACTGTTTGTTTAAATGGGAAACACTCCCGAAGCGCAAGAAGCCAGCTTGTAGTTGAGAGATGGGGTTGCTGGGTAGAGTAGTACATTCAAGTAGATCGCTGCGCTGTCAGCAGGCACGTACCTCCCGGATATGAACTACAATCAGACTACACCATGCCACAAGAGGGAGGGGAACAGACAGCACAGTCTCGCAGTCTGCAGACGGATGTTACGGACGTTGTTTCAGAGAACGATACCACTGTGTTTATTTTTAGTTAACATGAGGAAGACTCGAAAAGCAAACAGATACTTGCTAACGGGGATATTACTGAACGCCGCATATGTAGGCGTAGCCTATATTTCTCGTGTGGCAAGATATGTTTAGAAAGACAAAGCACTAAATTATAAATTATATTAATAAAGACTATGGCAATTAACAGTATATGGTATCCTATATCATGGTGTGATTATGGGCATGTCATCTATTATGCCTTCTTGTGGGCGATCGGCCTATGGTTAAAAGCAAATTATTCCTTCTAGCAAGGTCAAACTATTTTACTGTAACAGTTGAATGTTCATCATGTCCATCGACATGTTAGCTCAGTCTAATCCGACGGTAGTGGCGCCAAGAATGTTACCCTGATGTGGATAGGGTTGCTTAGTATTTTGGAATCAAAATAAAATGGCAAATATATCAGGCTACTGTAGACATACTTTGTCTTTATGTTACTTATTATGGCTTATTGGAAGATCATATTTGAGAATTAAAAAATACATATGGTTATATTATTAGTCCCTATTTTGTGCATATTATATATAACTGGACACGGCTTGATGTTCCACCCAAAATCTAATGTTTTAATTTACCTTAACAAGCACATCAGATACCATAAAAAACGAATGTTCTTTGTTTTCATAGCCAGCTGGTTGCATAGGCATGATAGCATATGGACCTTTTCCATTGCATGCAGGCTCGGCACTACTCTGCCTAGGTCAGCCCCTATGGGTCAGCCCCTATGGGTCAGCCCCTATGGGTTAGCCCAGTGCGAGAGGGCTACCCACTTGATGGTGCGTCTTAAACTGATGACCTGCTTATCTTGAGTCAATCGCATTTAAAAGTGCCCTCTTTAACGCAATTTATTTTACAATTTCACTGTGCAACAGTTGGTAGAGATTTGTCATCATGTATTTTCAGGCTGTAGCCTACAATCGATGATGATTGTATAGCAATTGTGATGTTGATAGAACACCATTACAGAAAGTTCCACATTCAACAACGTGGACTTTAATTCAGACTGTAGCCTACTGAGCCTGGTGTCATCAGCATTATTTGCATGGGTGTGTTTTTCCTACATGCCACTTAAATTGCCACTGTTATAGCCATGTTTGTGCCTTTTGTTGGTGTGGGATTATGGGAAGATAATTCTCGAAGTCATGTGTCTAATACAAACTTGACCAAAAGCAAAAATGTTGATAGATTTTACACACTCACATACAATTGTTTTGGTGGTTTTAAAACAATAAACTCCTGGGGGAGCATGCCCCCAGTCCAGCCCCCCCTAGCAGAGGTTTGCTCCCTATCCCTGAATCTCTAGTGACATCCCTGGGTTGCTCCCCCAGAAGCTCTGCCCCACACATTGGAAATGCATTGCGAAGGCTAGGAAATGTTGCGTGCGGTGAAAGCAGAACTTTGTGTTCCTATTTAGTGCTATGCAAAAAAAAAAAAGCCAACACAGAGAACAGGTACAGCTATGGATCGCAAGGAGATATTTGATGAATTTGACAAAAGGTGTAATAGCTTACTATAGCTTACTATATACATGAGATTTGCGCTTTGTCTTCGCCAGGTCGCTGTTGTAAATGAGAATTTGTTCTCAATCGGCCACCTGGTTGAATAAAATAAATATAAATAAATACCTCTAAATCACTTTAAGCCAGCTTCTGTCACTGCCCTTCATGTCCATCACAACTAAAGACAGAACTGATGGACATTGAGAGGTACGTTGGGGTAGGACAAGCGCTGGACCTGGATCTTGTCGGTTAGAGAAAGGGGTGTCAAAGTTATAGTTCAAGTTAAAGGTCAAGACATGCAAGTATCATTATCATATTTGATGTCGTTTCATTCGGCCTCAATGTTGCTGTGTGTGCTTCCTGTTTGATTATTCCTCCATCATGCTGCAAAGAAGCAGTAACTCGAGCTCTTTTGTGCTATTTATATCTCTAATGAAACATTACAACAAAAAAATAAAAGGAGAAAATACATGTATTATTATAGTTTTTGGTTGAAAATCCTTAATTTCATGTCCAAGGGAAAAGAAACAGTGCATAAAAACTACCACCCACACTGGCCACACATAATGTCTACTTCTGCATCAGGGTGGAATCAGAACACAAAGATGTGTTTGTGCCCTCTGCAGGCTGTCAATCAAATGTGTCAATATGTCAACAACCAAACAATGTTTAAAGAAATCATCATGGCAACCGGAAACACTAACTGAAAATGAATACACTAAAGGATGTGAAACATTCAAAGACCGTATTGAGCATTGTCTGCTTGCAATAATATTTCCATGCACTCTTTTAAATTGAAATTGAAATGAAAAGCAGCAGCTGCAACCTATACTATATATGTTATACTGTATATCTACCCAGCCTGGCAGTATTCACTGCGGTAGAGAATAAGTGTGTGGATATGTTGTTCGTAAGCAGTAGGGCCTTACTGCTCCAGGCCAACTATCTCTTATAGATGAAGCACATATGTGATCACCGTATGTGAGCTGGCACGGTCAGCACTGGTCGGTGACGTCAGAGGCGGGTGGCCTATGAACTCGGGCACTTCGGCCCAGCAGCCCTGCTCCTGCCAAGGCATTCTAGGTGGGGGAGAGATGTGTCGCCATAGAGACACTGGGCAGACAAGTGCACACGGACACAGAAACGTTTATACGCAAGCTCAAGTTTGCTGTCAGTGTCAATGAAGGTGAGAATATGATAGAGAGAGAGAGAGAGAGAGAGAGAGAGAGAGAGAGAGAGAGAGCATAGGAAGGTGATAGGAGAGTGAGACCGGATGATAAGGCTGTAACGTTTAGTTAAGGCAGCGTGGAGGGGGGAAACAAAAGAGACAAATGGTGCTTCACGCCTCAAGTGAGGACATGGAGTGAAACTTTGTGTTCTAAATAATCACTAGGGAGAAACATAAGAAGGTGATCTTGTGTTAGTGGGGTGCAGTGAAAAGGAGCCCATGTAACGGTCATAGGAATGCAAGCAGAGTGAAAGTACAGATAGGACGGTGTACATGCTGCACAAGGAAAACAATGTAAGAATCAAACGGGAGGACAGAAGACCTATGAAGGAGAAGACTTGCAGTATATTATAGGCCTCATAGGCTGGAGATTACTCAGTTATATGGAGCTGGGAAATTGATTTACGAGCGAGATTAGACAATGAGTTGTTACAACAATTGTGTCAATGCAATAACTGGAAATGGGCAAAATATGTATTTATATTCACGGCAGGCAGATTGAACAGATATAGCCTACGGAACATATGATTGCATATTTGATTAATATTAAACAAGTACTGTACACTAATAAATGTGTTAGGAAGCTATAGATGTCATATACAAACACTACAAAACTCTGTCTCTTTCTTACAAGCAAACACACACCTTCAGAGAATCACATCTTCTAACGTTCGTAAAATAGTTTCATGAGATGATGTTATCTTATAAACTAGCATCATTTCTTTTGGATGGATGATTGGGACAGAATAACCAGGCATGTTTACACAGCTCATATTGCTGAGACAGAACCTATTTAATGTTAGGGTATACTACGGAAACAACTTGGGAAGGTGAGAGGAACGGTGCAGCTGTTAAACATTCCAAACAGGTATGGAAGAGACTTCAGGAGCACACACACACAATTATGATATAGAGTCAGAAGTCTTGTAAAACAAAGATTTTGTGTTGGTGTTTGTGTGTAAGCGTGAGTGAGTGAGAGTGAGTTAGGTACAGTGTGAGATAGGATCTAGACACATTACTGGCAATTTGTATTTTTTACACCTCTCCTGTAAGTTTTCAATGTCAAGAGACGATCTTCACATTTAGACAGGAACACAGCGTGAAGACGGGCCCACATTTCACTGAAGGTCGGCCTGGGATAGCGGAGCACCTCAAATCCTCCACATCTTCCCGCTCTTAATTGTCTGCCATAGCGAGTAAGACCACCTAAATGAATACGAAAAGGAATAGTTTGGAAAGAACTGATGCAAGAATATGTAAGAAGTGCTTGTTGGTACTCCAGTAATGTGTAATAAACATTATTTATGAGGGAGAGAATTATTAAAGAAAAGCTAAATGAGTATGGGATAATAGACTGAATGGTAAATGTGACAACAATCAAACAGAATCACCTCACCTCTCTGAAGAGACATAAGAGACTTGTGTGATCCCTGTTGGCCTGTATTACAGCTGACTGTAGACCACGCACACACACACACACACTAGATCCATGTCTGCTGATTGGGCTACATGCAAGTCTGTATTGTGTATTGGATGCCTTATTGGCGCTCAGCTGGGTCCCCACGAGCTTGTTTCTATTACAGGCAGTCTGATACTGATAGACACACACATTCAAAAGACGATCAATAGAGATAAATTAACAATAACTACCTCTCACAATAGATAATACTTCTGAAATGAAAGTCCAATCAGGAGCTGAAGGTATAGGCTATGTCAATCTCCTCATATCGCTCCATCTGTGTAGCACTCTCCTGACAGTTCTGGTAGTATGTAACCCATGACTCATATAGCGACGCCAAGCCTTTTTGCTTCCAAATATTTTTTTTCGCTTTCTCTGCACAGGGCTCTAACCTAATTTGCAGTTGGTTGCAATATACAGTATATACATTATACACACACTCACTGACAGGGCTCTGCTCGTCTCTTTAATGAAACACCACCAACCCCCCTTCCACCCTAGCCCTCTTAATCTCACATTCTTTTGCCTGTATGTACAGTAGGCTATGTCTGGCCGCGGTTCCAAGTCTCTAATCTCTCCAGATGTTTTCAACCTTTTCTACATGTTGTCCTTGACTTCACCTGCTCAATCACTCACCTCACACAGGCTCCTCTCATGGCTGTTCCCTCCCAAATGGCCTTGACGTTGTGGTGAGGTTCCTACATGTTTCTATGGTGCACATCCCACGGAAAAGCCTGTTCTGGAGCGCAGCTGCATGCCCAATGTGCTTATTTGAGAAGGCGACCGAGTACTGAGAGACAACAAACTTCCACGAGAGACGAGCCTATACTCACATAGCCTGTTCATATCATAAAGGTTCCCCGTCGCACAAAGGCACGCACATACACACGCCCCGGTGTAGCAAATTGTTGGCTATTAGTCTGTGAGTCTGGGATTACATGTGTTATTAAATACAGAATTTCAAATGAGCTTCATTAAATAAGAAAGTGCTCTCCTTTTAATGAAGCTAATTTATATGGAAATTAGGCATAATGCTGACGATTCGGCAAGAAACGTATTCTCATTGCATGATTTGTAGAAGAGAGCAGAACATTTTTCTTTTTTCGCTGGGTGTTGACTATTAAATGAGACTTTCACACGGTTTGGTAGGTTACTTTTTAAATGTAATCCATTACAGTTACTACTTGCCACCAGACTAAAATTATAAATGTAATTGTTTGATTACCCACATTTTGTAACATAATCTAATTACTTTCCATTACTTTTAGAATACTACTTCATGCCTAAACATTGTTCTTTGAAATTACTGTTTATGTTAGGGGATCATCAGATTAAAGTAGGACTTAATGTACATTAATGATAGTAAATTAAAGGTTACTAAGAGGCGATTGTGTTACGCTGTGTGGTGGTGGAGGCGAGTGCAAACGAACGAAAAACACAACGGTGAAAAGAAAACAGCCACGAG
>JAODOY010004090.1:0-11143 GCA_025399855.1 Forbesichthys papilliferus
GTCTACAGTAGGCCTAAGCCTAATGTAAAAACAATTTGCCACTGATGGATATCATGCAGGTCCACTACAGGTGGGTCGATATCCATGCGGTGTCCAAATCTCTCTGTAAACGGTTATTAATAGAACACTCCTTTCCATTGTAGTTCAACTCTGTTCCAATGAGAGTAGCATAGTGCTAAGGAACGTACAAGGCAGAGACTAGGGGAGTAATGACGAATCCACCCCGCAAACAAGTACTGTCAATTCTGGTGTATTCTAATGTTCTACAGCCAGCTTTTCCGCTTTCTCCTGATGTAAATGTGCATGATGGTTGGTGAAATCCTGTTGAATTAACATGTCTATTGCGATAAGCACTGCTTAGGGGGCAGAAGAATCTGCACACTCAATGGGAAAAAGTTAGCTTTATAAAAAACGTCTGTCGCATGTACATGTACAGCGTAACATGCTTATACATGAGTGTTTTAATCATGTTTCCTTACATAGCTTAATGAAGTAACACAAACATGTCAGCAGGCCAGGGTTCATTAAAAAGGATAAATGAACATCTTGGATTAGTAGGCGATTATGTTGTGAGAGTGGTTCAAGTGCAGTCATGTCCGTAGGTATCAATATTTCATCATCCCTGCAACACTTTTCTGAGAATTTATATTTAGAAGGTCAGTCTGACAGGGACACTCCCACTGTCTTAAAAATAAAAGTTTTTGTCTGCCCTGCACTCAATTTATTTGAATAAAACATTCTATACCATATTGCTAAAACGCTCTTCGGCCAATCAGATAGCAGATTTTCAAGGATTAGTCCAAGATGGGAGGGGCCGCTCTTATCTCCCCTCAACATTGAGTATTAGTTTGGCCCAGGCTGACACACACACAGAGACGGCACGATGCGCTGCAGTTGCAGCCAGTCAGCCTGCCCTTGGTAGAATGTGAAGTAAAACATTAGAAATTTAAGGGAGGATTTACTTATAATGACAAGAATTACCATTAGACATGGACCGGGCGGCAATATTTATATTTACGCAGTTGTGGTCTTGACCAGTCTCCAAGTAAAATCCTGAGACCTCTTGGTCCGAGACTGAGACAAGACCTAGTAAAAATGCGGTTGAGTCCAAGACGAGACAAATATCTTAAAAAAGACCGGTCCCGAGTACTACAACATAAAATGCATAAAATGCAGCATTATTTGAATACTAGCCTACACGGAATAGGTTACTGTAAACAGTAGACTAATAAAATAATAATTAAACAATCAAAAAATCAGATTTTTCAGTCCTTGGACAACCACCAGATTGAGTACTTCAATTTGTGTTATGCTAGTATTTATTACATAACGGAACATATATAATTTACTGTGTAGACCTAAACAAAAACATAAATAAAATAAAAACTATCACGCAAATTAGGCCTACTAGAGTATTAGCGCAAAACTATATTTACTGTCAATGAAATTGCATTCTGTAGCATAACTAGTATAACTGTCTAAATTAAATTGCATTTTGTCACGTTTTCTATAGGTTACATGCTGTAGCAACACATATCCTAGAATTGTATTTATTATGTAAAAATTATCCACAACACAAAATGAAAGGTAAAAGTATGGTACCGGAACTCACTCTTGCACACGATCAATTCCTTCAGTGTGATCAATCTCATCATTGGTGAGAAAGCTATCGGGATCCGAAATGACTCCTTCTTTGTCACTTTTAAAGATCATATCCAGGGCTTCCTTGACTGAATATGTTGATGCCATTTCCCTAATAGTAGGTATACAGATGCTATATTCTCCAATATCAATGTTTTTAGGGCTCAACAAGTGTGATGAATGGTACCTGTCAAAACACTTCTATTTACCAGTAAGGACATCTACAGTGTAATTCTAACATAGCCTGTGATTGGTCAAAAGACTAACTCACTTCTATGAATGAAGCCATGTAAACATGGCTCCGGATTGGTGAATGAATTGGGAGAATTACCATATTTTCAGTGACGGTTCGATAGTATTCCTCAATTGGAAAAGGCCGAAGCAATATGATTTTCTTCGGCGCAGGAGTCTCACGAATACAGGGTAAAAGGATTTAAGCTAATAGCATGTATGGTTTATGAAATATGGTTTATGGTTTCATGGTTTATGAAATACAATCACTGTATTTTGTTCACAACCTGACTCCAGTTTGTATTTCGTTAGGAAGGAGGGGTTAAGAATGATGCTGGTGCAGCAGTCTTGTGTTGTGTTGTGAAAAGCTAAAAAAAAAAAGGCCCATGTTACAGGTACTGGGGAATGGCTAGTAATCAACTATAAAGCCTAGACACCGGGTTTCTTAATTTTAAATGCATACATGTTTTTCTCGACAACATTAATCTTTTTTAAGCTCTGCTACAGAGTATGTGTACCGACAGCAAAAACAATGTGAAAGTAGCCATGGCGGATCCTAAAGTGGTTAATGTATGCTGCAATAATAGCATCAGTTTTATCTGAACTGGAGAAGAGAACTGGAAGAAGAGCTTTTCACTCAGTTTGATTTAACAACCTTGCTCTGCTGGGTTACAGGTTTGTCCTGTCACTTGCCAAGCATTTTTGGAATTTTCTTAAATCTTTTGAATGGATGGCTTCCCAGATGGTTGTGTGTAACAAACCATCTGGCACGTCAAATTAGGTAAAACCATCTGGCACATCAAATTAGGTAAACATCTCACCAATCCCCATAAAAGGGCATGAGACTGCAGGGCTGTGTGCACATAAATCATACAGACATGTAAACTAAAAATGGAGAGGTAACAATGCCAAAACAAATACGGTGGAGCATTGTCTTATTTAAAAAACCCACCAATGCCCACCAACCCACAAAAACTGAAATCAGACAATTTGTCTTTATTTTTGGAGTAGTCTGCCTGTACAATATATAAAAATAACGGTCTTTCAGCAAATTATTTTGATTTAGCTGGGTTCTTGACGTCAAGTGCCCTTAATTTGAATAATACCACTCCCTCCATCTGACTATCTCCACCCATGTCTTGAGAACCAGTATCTGTAAAAAAAAAGGTCTTTCTTGTTGGCATTGAATTCAATAGCATACCATTTTATTATTATTGTTTTATTTATAATAATAAATATATAAATAGCAGCTGGGAGATATAATCCCTCCAGCATGTCCTGGGTCTGCCGTGGGGTCTCTTCCCAGTTGGAGGTAGTCTGTAGATCAGGTGCCCAAATCACCTCAGCTGGCTCCTCTCAGTGTGAAGGAGCAGTGGCTCTACTTTCAGCTCCTCTGAGAAGGTGCAGCCTTGCCAGAGTTCAGCAATACTGAAAATGGATTCCTTACAACAGAGTATGCAAAAACAGCTCTCGCTTTGGGAGTACAATGACTTGACGCAGAAGCGTCCCTGGTACCCCATACTCCCGCAGCACCTGCCACAGAATCTCTCGGGGGACACGAGACAAACACCCACGCCCCCCTCAGTTATCTGTTCCATGCTTTGGATGGAGTCCGCATTGTTCCTCCTGAATCTGTGGTTTGACTAATGACGTAACTTCTTTGCATCACCTTAGCATAAGCTTTTCAGGGCAAGAGTGCGTTTCTCCTATTGTTGGGACCATCATCCCGGTCTGCCATTCCTGCCAACCAACATGTCAACCAAAACAGTCTGACCACATACAAGGATTTCAGCATCTCTGGGCAAATTGTATCCACCCTTGGTGCCTTGCCACTGCGGAGATGCCCCACCACCTCAAAAACCTCTGCTATGGAAATAGATTCAGACTCCCCAGATGCCTCCATTCCTGCCTGCTTCGTGTAGGGCACTTCTACTGGATTTAGGAGATCTTCAAAATGCCCCTTCCACATCTTTGCAACTGCAACAGCTGCAAACTTTTTCGCCAGACGATACCTCTCCACTGAATCCAGAACTCTTCCGAGCCTAAAATGACCTAAAGACCTCCTTTAGTCTGAAAAAGCCCCCCTGACTGCTGGAGTCGACCAGCGTGTTATATGCCACCATGGCACAGACTAGTTTTTACCACAGCTCTTGGCAGATGCGAAAGTCTTGAACAGGGTCCATGTCATTAACCTCCTCTGGGACAATGGAGAAGTTCTGTCGAAGGTTAAAGTTAAAATCATTCCAGACAGGGTCTTCCAATATACCCATATGTGCTTACCGCAATCGCAGTACAGACCTCCAATCTATTTAACTATACGCTCTCTGAGCTGTGTGTTGTGCATTTGGACTGAACCATGCAAGGAATTTAGAGAGGGGTGAAATAGAAAGGCTATCTGTATTTTGCAACAAAAATAAATTGGATCGTCCTAATTTCCCTGCTCTTATGGCGCCCCTGCATGCCGGGCTTGACTTTTTACATAGCCCTGGGCCAGCACTGGGTGACTGGCCACAGCCGCAGCCCCAGCGGCATTGAGGTGAACAATAACATCAGCCCCATTCTACCCCATTCCACTAAAATGTGTGTTTTAGCTCTGTATAATTATCTGATACACACACTGGGCATGTGTGTGCCAGTGTAAATAGAAAGCATTTTATCAGAACATTTAATACTAAGGAGGAACCGCATGGTGAAAAATAAGACCAGATATGTAGTTTCTTGGACTGGATCACTGGAACCTTTACTGAAAGCAACCTTCAAGTGTAGGGTGGTCATGGCGATTTATATATTTTCCTTTTGGTGCACCAAAACGGACATAAGATCACTCATCACACATTATGACATGAGGTAGACTACCATTAGCTATGTTAAACATGCTTAAAATGCCTAAAGCAAAAGGTTCAAAACAGATGCACTGATCAATGGCCCCGTCTTTTTAATTATAGCGACGTTACTGATCATATGCCTATTTGTTTACTTGTAATGCATGCTGATGCACCAGCATGTTTGCGCCGCAAAAGATGTTCACGTACCTTTTATTCTTTTAATCTGGAGACTGTAGCTACTGTATAAACTGTCACGGTAAACTACCTAGAGATGACGTAAATCTGCAAGGTTGTGCATTCCATTTAGTGCCAGAGGAAAATGTCTAGTTACTCGACATTCACACATTGAGCGTCAATATATTTTAAAATAAAAACATGCAGAGCAAATCTGTTTCCATAGGCCAACTATTGTCTAGCTGAAGTCTAAATTCATCTCAAAAGACAAATTTTACATGGCATATATTTCTAAGTCTTGTTAAACGGACTTTGCCTTGTACAAGTGTAAACGGACTTTGCCTTGTACAAGTGTAAACATGACAAATGCCGGCAACTTAGGAACAGTCAACAGATAACTGTGAATCATAATACTTTTTTAAAATAATGAACAGCAACGAACAAATGACTAAGAACTGGTTCAGGAACCATTTAGGAACCGGAACCAATTTAAAAATATTAAAATTGGAATTGTAAAACCCCCAAACGATACCCAACCCTAGTGAGCAGTTCTCATCATGCACCATGTCTAGCTTTTTAAATTTTTATATAGCAGTCATCATAATGAAGTGACTTTTTATTGGTTTCTAGACAAAACCAGGTTTAAAATATTGCGATATATAGTTTTGACAATGACACTGACAGTACCACTCTTGCTCTATTCAGCTCAGCTAGTTTTGTTTGATGTTTGTCTGAGTTAGCAACAACATTAGGAACTTACAGATAGGTCAATTTGGACAGATGACATCTTGGTCTGAGTTGGTATGATTTCCTCTAAACCAAATATTAAAACCATAGACATTTGATTATGTATTCAATATAGCATGAATCACCTTCACAGAGTAATGGTCAAATCTTTTCAGTGCAGCCGCACAGCCATTTTTCTCCACCTCATCTTTAACCTAAAGAAAAATAACATTGAATCGAGCCTTTAAACACAATGTGACAATGACATTATCTCCTTTGATTTAGGTCTAGTTTTGACAGCATGCCATGATTGTGTGTTAATATAGCAAAGTTTTGGGACTATAGCATAGTTTATATTCGTTGGTAAAACTGGGGAAAGAATACCATTGATAGTACCAATAACATGTATTTTGCAATAAAGATTGTGTAGAAAACCATTCCTGTTACCATGGAAAAACACTTAACTACACTGAACACAATTATAAACACTCAACAATTATATACACTTTTGTTTTTGCCCCGACACATTTTCAAGTGGCCTTTTATTGTGGCCAGCCTAAGGCACACCTACCTGTGCAATACTCATGCTGTCTGATCTGCATCTTGATGTGCCATACCTGTGATGATTATCTCAGCAAAGGAGAAGTGCTGACTAACAAATATTTAGAAAGATTTGTGAAAACTATTTGGGAGAAATAGGCCTTTTGTGTACATAGAGAAAGTATTAGATCATTGAGTTCAGCTCATGATGAATGGGGGCAAAACCAAAAGTGTTGCGTGGGTATTGCACAGTGGGTGATTTGTCAATGTGTATTATTTGAAAGCAGTTCATGTTGTTACCCTATCCCATTAATAGAGGTTGTGTAGGACACACAATATTGTATTTTCATAATAAAAATGTCTACAAACCTTCTGTAAAGCTTGCTGCAACAGCTCATCTGCAGTAATCCCCTGCTCATACTCAGGTAGGTGATAATTCAGGAGGGATGGATTTTCTTTCACAGTGTATGTTTTCAGAAGTTGCCCGTTCACATAGTGGAAGGTATTGTTGTCATCCATGATGAAGTTGTTTAGCTTAAGCTTAAATTTCTTGATGTACTGAAGAACAATTCTGTGTAAACAGAAGCAGGTCTTAAATTAAATTAAGAATTTTGATTGGTCGTGTTTGAATTATCCATATAAACATTTTTAAAAAAGGTAAGTAATTTCTATAACCATAACTAAGAACAAATCAAACAATATTCACAGAAGAAGCAAATTGACTCGAGCGTTATTTGAGCGCGCGAGGAGGCTAACGCTCAATCTATCGCTCAAGTACTGCTCTGTTTGCGTACGTGTGATCAGAGTTTGTGAGCGGAGCAGAGCTGTTAGAAAACCCACTCATCGCACTTGGAGGGAAGTCTACGCTCTGCTCCTCCTTTTCAAGTCTTAATCCGCTCAAAACCGCTCTTCGCTCAAAGGAAACAAAATTACTGCTCCAAATTAGCTCAATTAATTTTTGTATAGTAATAATTCAAACAAACCTGTACAATTTTGTGATTTTGTAGACTTATCGTGTATGTTAAGTAGGCCAGTAGTTAGATTTTAGTTTTGAATGTATCAATGTAATTTATTAACTGCATGAATGGGTAAGAATAGGCCATTTCAAATTGTAATGTTCTGGTAATGTTCTCACCCACTGTTACCGCGGCCTGCGTGCTCCCGCCCCAGGTTGCCAGACGTTCACTTCCCCAGCGCTCCCTGTTTCACGGGTATTTGATTTGATTGATATTTTGATTGTTTATCATTTGCACCTGTGGGGTCTGTCTTTTGTTCTTTGTCCGATATTGTTTGCCTTCTGGCTGCTTTGGCAGTGTGTTAGTTTGTTTCAGCTGTGTGTAGCCACTTTATTAAACGTCGAGTGAAAGCTCTGTCAAGTGTTCCATATTTCGGCCTCTTCCTTCGTCTGCGCCTGCTCTCGCCCCCTCGCCACATTACACAAATAGACTTCAGATCAAATCTGCCTTTTAACCAAAATATAGTCTAAACTCAAACAGGTGAACTCTATAATGTAGCCTAATATCATGTGTATTGTCATGCATTAGTTTTATAAGAACACAAAGGCTGCATCCGAATACTCAGTATAGACTACCTTTGGTGAAGTACCTACTACCCAACCGTTAGTCTAGTACGTTCTATGAGTAAGCGAGCAAGTAGTAGGGACACAATTCGGATATACTCAACTGCCATCTCACCTGTTCTTTGACCCGGATGTTTGCTGCGAAAACTCACATATAAAAAAAACGACTGTATATCTACTCATATTAAATTGTCTATACTTTGGAGTGATAGTATGATTATGATACAATTATCACAATCGATGATCGATGCGGCGATGTACAAATGTAAGTTTACATTTGTACATCGGCGCACATCACCGCACCTTCGCTGCTTGCTCCCGTCATGTTATATTTTATTTACCACTATTTCTCTTCGATTTATTTTTCTGGATAGTGCCCAACTGACTTGTGGGATAGCGTAGTGTGCAACGTTTGTACACTATGGAGGTAGTACGTCACTCGACTACTACCAACTGCTTACTGAGTATTCAACATACTACTAATTGTGACGTACTGCTTTTTGCCTACTATATAGAAGACAAGTACGGGTATTCGGATGCAGCCAAAATGTGTAAACGTTGGTGCAACACATTATTTGTTATATTTCTACACACATTCTTCTAAGAGTAATACCTGTTCACAGCGTTGTTCTCGAACTGTCCCGTTAATATTATAGCGCTGGCACGCAGATACATAATGTCATAATGGATAAGGTCATTATTGTGAATGTAGGGGTGATTACTTTCACAAGGCAAACAACTTTTGTGTATTTTCCCACTACAATGATTTTAGACACGTGTGACACGCTATAGTTACTTTACTCAACCTTCCTCAAACAGGTACTGATGTATTAAATCTGTAAAGATATGGAAACAAGTTTAACAGCGCCTAAAGTAGCACCTCTCAAGCTATGTAGTCTCGCCCATCTCCCCAGCATCGAGACGCACGTGTGCTGTGTTGTGATCGCAGCTGCAATGGTATTGTGTACGGTGAATTGTCACAACACTGTTGACACTCTAGAAACATATTTTAAGCGCGTTAATAGAGAAATACAATCTCAAATCAGTGCTGTCATAAGAAAACGTCGACGGGGCTGGTGGAAACACCCAGACACGCTTTCCAAATTGACAAGCGTGCCTCCTGCATCTTTATACCGGTAGGTCAAGATCCAAACACTCGTTTCAAATATTTTAAATGTAGGGGCAGACATGTGGGTGCAGGGTCGGATACCAGATTGAGTGGAATTGGGGGGGGGGGGGCATTTCTTTTTTACAAGGGGGCACGCATTTACAAAGCCAATGAAAGCCAAATATATAAGAACATGCCTACATATTCTGCAGTAACGTGCTATTCAAGTAATAGCCAATGCCAGTCATAAAGGAACACATCACTATAAAAACGGCCTAACATTTATGGTAGAAAAGCCAACTGTGGTTGTCAGAACTTTACCATTGTGAACATTCTTCATATTTTTTACAGTAAAGTTCTGGCAACACCAGCTTCCCGTTTTTTATCATACATTGTACGATGTTTTATTACAATATTTTCCTTTTATTACTGGTATTGACAATTACTTGAATAGCACGTTGGATACACCTTTCTTTTTTTAGAATACAACCAGCCCAACTGAATACACAAAAAAAAAAAACTGGTAACCACACCATGTAACAACAAATAAAAGTCATTTCATAAACCAACATGGTTCCCTACAGCTTACCACGGCGCTGTATCCTATCAAGCCAATCATAACCAAGCACATACCATCACCGGCCAGAGCAGATAAACATATTTTTCAGTGCAACATTTTCATAACCTTCAGGCCGAGAAATTAACATAACGATATAATAGGTCTGAACAGTGTTGCAAACTTAGCGACTTTTCAGACCCTCTTAGCGACTTTATTTCTAAAAAAGCGACTAGCGACAATTTTAGCGACTTATTCAGACAAGGGAAAAGGTGAGAAATATTTAATTCTGTAATGTATTCTCATATGCTGCTTAAGAGTAATCACAGTCCAGCAGCGGCAGATTCTCTCCCTCTCCTCTCGAGCCGTGTTTAGACAGTCAGTAACTTGTGCTTGTGTGTGTGTGTTGGGGCCGGCAGGAGGATTCAAATGAATACGTGATGATGCCATCAATTTGCATATGAGCGTATGATGTCGTCTGGCGACTTCTAGCGACTTTTGGAGCTAGTGCTAGCTACTTTCATTGGAAACGAGTTGGCAACAGTGGGTCTGAAAGAATTACAACAAGGCATCATAGCTGGTGTTTACATCAAAACATGCACATCGATGCGAAGTTTGACTCACCATTAAAAGAGCGGAAGGTGGCAAATGTCAGAATAGACCTCTTCAAGATAATGTCTTTCCACTCATTTGTGCACTTGCGAGGGAGATTTTAAAGATCTAACCAGGGACAGGGGTCGCAAACTAGCTTAGGCTATAAACCCTACATTCATGGCATCTATTAATATGAGATTAATATGACCTTGTGTATATGTAACCTGTTATGTTTTTTGTGTTGTCCCTGATAAAGAAATAAAAAAAAGATAAAATAAATTTTTCAAATGCCAAACTGGGCTTTGCAGCCGTGAAGCATAGTACGTCTATGGTCTGTGAAAAAGTTTTTCAGGGGCGAGAATAAGTTCTTGCACATGGCAGTGGACGCACCAAAATATACGCAAGTTTAAAAGCAGTCAGTACGCTTGGCATGGCCTCCAATGTTCTGTGTTGTGTTTTGAGGATATACTCAATTGTCCACTTCTCTCCGTGTGTGTCTTTATTCATGTGTGTACACAAGAACTGTTTTGGAGCTTCAACGATATCTGAATGTGACAGCTTCATGATGTGCTTGATAGCATCTGTATCAAGAAAGGTCTCACTCTCAGGATCCAGCGCTGTAAGTCAGTAGCCAACCGCGTGTTACGCTCACCGAAGCGCTCTTACATTTCGCCTATCACCACATCGAGTGTATTGAAGAAGAGCCTCTTCAGTTCGGTCATGTTGTTTTTGTCCCCCTGTCCGATTGTCTCTTCAACAACATATTGATCCATGTTCTTATTTAATTTGCGTCTTCGTTTGAGCGGTATAGGTGACACCATTGTGTTTGCAGCACTGGCAGTGTTCAATAAGTCTGTAAACTTCAGAGTGTAGTTTGCAAACGCACTTGAGCCACAAGGCCTAATCCTGTAAGAAGGTCAGTGTCTTCTCCCTGTAGAAGCTTGTTTGGCGGGTCCAGTAATGAAAGCACTTTGTGCATAAGGTGTGCAATAAACACAAGACTTTGCTTGGTCACCTCCCTCGAAAGCCTGATTGCCTCCATCCTAACCTCTGCTCCATAGGCCCGTGCGGTTGCCCGGATGGAGGCGGTTGCCGGCTGGCTCGTAGGGCTGCAGCATCTGCCGTAGCAGAAGCAAAGAAACGGGTGTGGGAGAAGTTCGGAGAAGCCA
>JAODOY010004091.1:0-11143 GCA_025399855.1 Forbesichthys papilliferus
TGTTATGAATATATTTTAATGCCTTTTCCCATAACCTTTGTGATTTTAAAATATTGAAATGAATATCGATATTGCAATTTTCATGATCAATATCACAATATCACATTTGATCAATATCGTGCACCCCTAGTGTTGTGTTAGATAATGCTTAACATCTTGACCTCTGCCCAGACCGAGACTCACCTGAAGGCTTTGATCGGCATAAAACCTGCTACACGTCAGAATATGTTTATTGTATTCCCATCACATGCGAAGGTTGTTAACTTATACAACCTCCTTTGAACGTCAAGGGAAGTGCATACGTCCTCAAAAAAAAAAAACGAACAAAAAAAAAGAAAAGAAAAAAAAACGTTGAGGAAATCTCTTTTCCTCCCTTTCCCCATCACAGAGTTTCTGCCGTGTCCGCCAAATCCAAGTAAATTAGTTACGGATGCAGGCGTTCTCATAAATCTTACAAACACTGAGCTAACGTCTTTTAGACTTGCTTACCAGATATAATTTGTCAAGAAGGATCACACCCTTGTTTTACCAGCTAGCTGTACTCATTACGGCTTAGCTTTCACAGTGACATCTCTACACCAGAACGGTCGGCCTGACCGCCACAGCTGAGACTGTTTCTTATGAAACCACCATTACAGGTGCACTGCAAAAAATGCCCGATCAAAATATAAGTGCAAATATATTAGTTATGAGCTTTCTTATGCTTAAAACAAGCAATTTTTACTGAGAAATTCACTTTATAAGATTTCTTAATTGCAGATTTACTTAATTTAAGTCACTAGATAAGCCATTTATATTAGAAACAAGTCCAAGTAGATTTTAAAATCCAAAAACCTGATTATCTCACTAAATTAGATGCTCGTTTTTGCAGTGTAGTATTCGCATTGTGAGTAAACCTATGGGGGGGGGGGGGGGGGGGGAAAGGTAAAAAAGACCACCAGTGACACACAGTGACAATAAACCCTGCCAGCATAGCAGTGACTATTTAACATATGCATCAGGTTACCATTATCCAGTCAATTATCTAATTTATTACAGTATTTATTACGTATCCAGTGTAATGTTTCTGATATTGTGGTTAGTTAGAAAATACGCAGCACTGCAACTTGTCTAAAAAAAAACTCTTATTTACAAAATCAAAGTGAATGATGCAAACTTTTCAATAAAATCTTGCTTGCTTTACTTTAACTATAAGTTAATAAAGTGAAAACATTGAGCCAGTATTGCTGCACTTACACACTTGAGTAACTTTCCTCCTTCAAGTCAGGCCCACAAATACAAGCACAGCACTGTGAGCATTTGGATAAATCACATCTGATTCTGTCAGTGAATTACCTCAGCTCTAGTCTCGCAGGGACACAGCGCTTGCTAACTGTGTCAAGATCCACCTACTTGACAGGAAACGTAGTCCTGATCATGTTACAAATTATTTATAACCATATAAAATCTGAAACACTATGAAATTAAACTAGATATCTGTACTGTATACTACAAAAATACAAATCTAAATATTACAATCTTTTTTTGCTGATTCTATTTTCAATCGACAATTTCATTGTAGTCATAATACTTTATTTGATGACTGCTAGACACAAAGCTGCTTAATAATCCAACATGTAGCCTGAATGGCATATTGTGATTAGTTAGAAAACACACTGTCCTATTTGAAAAAGTCAAGAGTTCCAAAATCTACGTGCTATTGTAGCATACAGTACAAGTATAAAGTCTTTCAAATGCATACTCACACATTACACAATGCATATTTTCATCCCTTTTCACTACTTCACTCTCTCTCTCTCTCTCTCTCTCTCTCTCTCTCTCTCTCTCTCTCTCTCTCTGTCGCTGACTGTGGACTGTCATGGAAACAAATTGTGATCCAAACCCTTCGCTTCTTGTCTTTAGTTACATAAATGTCGGAGCCTTAAACTGTATTTTTAGACTGTCAGAGACAAAGACAGGCCTGATAATAAAGGCAGCCCACAGCATTATATAACATGAGGAGAGGGGGCTGCCTTTTTTATCAGTGCATGCCACTTTTTGCACAAATCTGTCGCATTTACTCGAAAAGACAGCTAACGATCAAATATTGAACATTGAACAAGTGAGATTGAATTGCAATACATTGAACATATGTAATGAAACAACAGCATGTGCATTTATGACTACTCATCTATTGTAACCCATTTGTTTGCCCCCATAAAAAATGTGAAAACAGCAAAAATATAATATATATTTGGAGGAGAGTCCAAGAAAGGAATCACATCACTTTTTGAATAATGAACATTTTTGACAGGGACTCAATGAGTAGAGACGGGAGATCACTGACACACAAAATACATAACAAGGTTATAAAATCAGTTAAAATACATATTATAATTATAAATAGTTGGCTAATTCTGTAGCACCCCTCGGGGTTGGCTAAGATGGGGGTCCTCTACAAGGAGGTAGGGACCCCAAGGGGTGCCAAGCGGGACAGTTTGAAGATGCTTAACTACTGTTTGGATTAACTCTTTAAAGGAACACTGTGGGAGCCAATCTTTGGTGGCACCTACTGGCAGCTTCACGAATAACTTGCTTGTTTATAGTGAATTGGTGGATCACAAGGGGTTAAACCATACACCCAATTAAAGGTTCAGGAGAGACAATGAGCCTGTGTGCTCTTGGATAGGTTGAATGCTTAGTGACACCAGCAGCCATACAGTTTTTCAATTGAGTACTACTAATATTATTATTATTAAACATTTTCAATTTGTTAACAGATTTGTTAACTAATTCAACGAGTAGTTTCAATATTTATTTTACAGAAAAACATGTTCATGGAAGCAGCAATAAACCCATCCCTGGAAATCTATTGAAACCACTGTAGCGACTAAGACTTGGAAGGCATTACAAACACTTACACTGGATTACGTTCTGGTGCACCCAGAATGACAAACCACCACAGCAGCCAACTGCTCGTGATTGAAACACAAATATATACAAATGTGTGCACACTTGTGGCAGGAGAGGCAGGGAATGGTACTCGGTCAATTATTCTATTATTCTAAAATATGCATACATTAATTCCATGATTTAAATTGTGATCGAGGTTGTTTTTTGTTATTACAGTACAGTTAAAAATATCAGCACCCATGATGCTGTGAATCACATCTGTTTGGGTTGAGCTGCTGCTTAATGCCTGATATTAACGCTCTCCTCCTCAAGTCAATATAGCTTTATTTACATTTTCCACAATATTTATTTTTGATAAAGGCCAATAACAAAGTATTTAGCACACACCATGAAGCTTGCTATAGCTGTATAGCTGTATACATCATTAAAAGTATGTTTTCCTACGCTGCACGCACCGCAATGCTTATGCACTCAGATATGGCTGGAGATACCGGAGTGTATAACTAAAGCTTTACCTTGGCTGTATTCGTTCCACATCAACATTACCGCCAGAGCAAATGCTTGAGAGAAAGATGCTGTAATTGACATGGCACTCTGTCTACCAGACGAGGCATATGGCTGGGGAAGAATAAATACTAACAAAGAAGAAATAGATTTAATGGTGTCTGACTGAGGATGATCTAGGTTAGCACTAGCTTTGGAGAAAATTATAAAAATGTAGCTTATGGAGTAAAACAAGGTCAAACATACTGCAAGGAAAACATGCAATGGAATTATATTATGCAACCACTTGCTGAAAGCATTTAGGTTACAATAGGTAAACAATAGGTAAAAGATCAAAAATAGGTATTATTCTTTGCCCAGGCAAGTTTATTTAGAAAGGTGCATGTTTCCTTTATACAGTCTTATTTATGTTCATTGCGAAATTGGAACATTTCATATTTTGTTTCATTTTTCTTTTTTGACAATGTCTTTACCAGTACTGTATGTACAATACATGTCTATGTAATTTTACAGAAACGATAGTTGTTTGTTTTAGTCTAATGAAGCAAAACATGAAGACTTTTCATTTCCTAAAAGAGGTCATGTTTTCTGAATGTTTAATCATCTTAACTACAGCTGTTGGTCCAGTAAGAAATGTCATCACATAGATGATGTTTCTCAGTACTATCAGGGCGGTTGTGCTACTATGATACAGGTATAACGTTTTCATTAAATCTGGGTTAATAAGAAAGGGAACATATCCTTTAAATAATATAACAACACTGGGTTGGGATTCTGTATCCACAGGACACTTGACAAATACAATGCAGGCATTAAGAAGCCTGTCTAGATGTTTCCTCCTGGTGAAGTCTCTCAGCAAGGTAATTAGGGTTTAAACAGCTGTAGGTACACAGGGTGAGAGGCCCAGCGAGGGAGGGAGTAATTGATTTAGGTTTGTTCATTATTTGGCCTTTAGAAAAATGGGTCAGGGCAGTAGTGTGACCACAGGCCACAAAGAACCAAGCTACCTGCGTGGTTCGATAGCCGGCAGGACACACGTCACATAGGTACATGTCAATTTGCACACAGCTGAGAGGGAAATATCAGGAAACCAATGACCATTAATCCATATTGTACATAATTGAGAAGAAAGAGGAAAAAAAACAAGAAAAAGATCACAGGAAAGTCTTGAAAGGGCTGATTGGTCTTTGCGTTGGCTCACTTTGCTTGATTAAAATTGCATGTACCGCTGAGACCTTAACAGAACCTTGTTCGTTTATTGAGCCATGGGGCTGTTGTGTCAGAAACTCTCAGAGAGTTAATATTTCCCTGTACAGAATAGGACTGATGTAGATGTTGTGTTTTCTTGAATTCTGGCTCCATCTGCTGGTAATAGTAGCCTACATGTTCACTCAGTATGAGAGACACAGAGGCTATAAAGGCATATCTTAGGGAAAATGTGGGGTACTTTACGGTTATCCGGACAACATTAGGTCTAATTCTGTATTTGTTCTACGCTCTGGTTGAGGTTAGGTCTCTCTCTGTGACATATTACGATTAGGTCATCCAGAACACTGTATTGTCACTGGTTAGGTCACTAGGATACGGTCAAGGCTTCACCTTATTCTGGGGGTTCTCTGTTTGTGGTCTTGATAACCGGAAAGTACCAGTGATTGGGTAAGCTCATGCACACACAGCACCCCATGCAGTGTGCAATAGTCATGGTTTCACTAAACCTCACCTGCACCCTGTGACTTTACAAGAATATTTGTATTTCATGATTATTAATTTTAATAACGATAAGTTATTATTATTATTATTATTACAATTTTGCCTCCACAAATCCCCTCTAATAGAAAGCATGTATTTAGGTCACAGGTGAATATCACTGATGCACTTGTATCTGTCATTATGGCAGCAAATGCCTTAATTCTCACGCAACAATCTAACAGAAATACCAAAGATGGTATAACGATAGAAAGATGGAGCATTGACATGCATTTCAATGGAAGCAAAACATTAAACGCTTCTGGTCTCTTAACCTAAGTGGGCGTGTCACCAACAGGGGCTGACATAAGCTAATTCTACCACGCATGGCCTGAAACAAAGTTAATTGACCTCAAAACAGTTTGCTGCAGAAATACCATTGTGGCCTCAGATTGGTTGGTGGTACTTGGGAATTAATGTTACATACTACAAATACACATTAACGCCCCCAGAGAGAAATAATTGGCAATATTATGTTGAAATCCGGCCACATCCCCATTGACTTGCATTGTCTGCATGGAAGGTAAAAAGTTCCCTCCCCGCCTTCCAAAAATAAAATGCGTAAGTAACCTCTTCGTTAAATTATATTCTCTCTGGATGTACTGTAGTGTATATAGACGGATAGCTGAAAAACCTCAACAGGCCTGACTTCAACCGAGTTCTCCCTGGCTGCATTGGCCGTTGCCCTGGCAACCATATGTCATTCTGCCAGAGATACAATATGCCTCTCTGTACCAGCTTTGCTGGTGTATTCATTTGATTATGTCTGTGTCTAGCTCCAGAGAAGATTCTACTTGATTTGGTCGAAGGAGGCAAGCCAAGCAGTGCAAACCATATGTTCTATGTTCCATATGTTCAGTCTACATTTCTGTACCACAGACAGAGACATTTATGAGACAGGTCTTTGAGGAAAATAGGGACGCATTTTTGTCAAATCCCTGCAGAAGAAGATCTAAAATAATAGCTGATGACTGAATACCATTCATGAAGTTCTCTGGCACAGTAGTTTTTTTTTGTTTTTTTTAAGTCATGGAAAATTCTGAGCCACAATTAGAGAGGAATGTTGCTTTGCCCCGGTAGGCCTAGTAAAGTTCTTAACAAGCCCGCAGCAGTAAGACAATACCGTTTATCTGCATTTATTTCCCCTTGAATGTCTCAGTCCACTTTTAAAGGCATTACAACTACAACAAAAGTCAGGGTATTTTATATTTTTCAGGAAAACCTATACCATTAAGAGCTCACACGACTGCTATGGAAACAGACCTCACCCCCGACTTTCATTTCTCCCTGCAAAGCAGGAGACAGTCGGAAACCACAGAAATGTGGTGGACCCGCTCATTTCCCTCTCCCCAGCGTCAACAGGGAGAGCCAGCCCTCGTCTGGAAGCTGCTGCTCTGTTCTCCAGATGTTGCACACCTCCTGCATCACACTGGATGAAAGCTAAAGACCGGAACACAGAGTCCTGAACACAAACCGGGGAAAAAAACGAAACAAGCACGTGTAAATAAAAAGTGTGAGTGAATCAGGGTGAGAGAAATGAGTCAATCTGCAGAGCACGTGTACAGTTTCTAATCTCTCACGTGCACGTGTAAAGTTTCTATTCTCTCACGTGCACGTGTACAGTTTCTAATCTCTCACGTGCACGTGCACAGTTTTTATTCACTCACGTGCACGTGTAAAGTTTCTATTCTCTCACGTGCACGTGCACAGTTTCTAATCTCTCACGTGCACGTGCACAGTTTTTATTCTCTCACGTGCACAATAAAAGAAAGGTTCAGCAGTTGTCTAACTGCCAGGTGTCTTTGACTTGGACTACTTCCATAAAACACAGGCTTTGCAGCTGTCTGGTTTACATACATACACACACACACACACACACACACACGCACACACACACACACATACACACATGATATGCTGTCTTTCTGTGGGAAGGGGTTATTAATGAAGGACAGCAAACACTTACAGCCAGCTTGACGTTTGGGTTCTTGGTGGACAGCCCTGGAAGCAAGATGCCCCCGCTGGCTTCTTTGTATACACGAGTGGACCAAACAAAAAGCTTATTGAAACATCTCTGGGAGGCCCGGGCAGTTGGAATGGAATGCCCCCTCTCTTGTGTGGGCCAGTGGATGAGTTATAATAGTTGTAATCACTCACCACCGTAGCTGGCTGGTTAGGAGGACTTCCAGCCAGACAGGCACTCGCTTTCCATTTTCGCCTCTTTACTGGCCTCTATAAAACCTATTAGCTCAATACAGACATGACATGTGGCACAGATAAATTAGCCTAACTGCTTCTTGTCATTTTGTCTTTGATGCTGCTATTCACCTCTAAGATGGTAAATATACATAGAACATTTTATTTCCGTGGAGGCTACACTTCCACAGTAGGCGTTTGCGTATAACTTGGTTTGAGATTTTAACTTTTTATTCCGCTTCCACTCCATAAATAGCCTACAACGGAGAAGGCGGGGTTTTCTCCCGGACAAGCTTATACTGATGTTATGTAACTAGTAACACAGTAGCCTTTTTCTTGTTGGTCAAGAATGCGCTCTGTCCACATCGGTAAATGCAGACTCGCATGAGGGATATTAAATGAAGTGAAGTTAAGTAAACAATTTGTGAACGCGCAGCATCACTTTTTTTTTAAATAGCATCCTGACGCGTCGCTGACGTCCAATATGTTTTATATATTTAGATAAGATGTGTTTGTTTTTCTTAGTCCATTACATACAACTATTTAAATTTTGAAACCTTTATTTGTGCGACGCGACGTATATAGTGCGTAAAAGTGCGCAAAAGTTACGTTGTCATCCTGGGATACCAGGGATATGTGGATATGGGAGCGATCTGTTTTCGTTCCCTTTTAAGGTTTAGGGGTTGTCTCCGCAGTTCTTAGGACAGTCATGGGCAGTGGCACCAGCAGAGGGATTAAAGTGGCACCTGTATGCGTCAGTGAAATAAATGTGTCCAACAAGGATGTTGGTGCCAGTTCTTTACAAGAGAGGAATTCCATCAAACCACTGACACCATCAAACTTAAATAACGTCACCAACCCACGCAACCGAGGACAACTGGACTGCCAAAGTGAAGGACAGTCCCAGGACTCGGAGTTTTCTGGCGAGGACGATGACATTGACTTGGAGCTGGAACGAGTTCTTGCTGAATATGACGACGATCAAGGAAATGTTTCTATGAACAATTCAGCCAAGACGTCTTCTGCAAGATACAAAACATACGGACTTGGCCATTTCAGCCACACAGGTAAACAAATTCGTTCAGCAGCAACAAAGGATCTGCCACGCGATCGGGAAAGTGGTGTGTCCAGCCACTTTAAAACACCTGTTTGCCCCAGCAATCAACAAATTGTAAGACCCTTCATATATGCTATATATCTAGTAGGCATATGTCAGTTTATGTTTAAATAATCTACTCTATTTTAGGCCCTATATAATTAAAAAGTACATCATTCAGACATGAAGAATTCAACCCATGTAAAGTATAGGCATATGCTATGTTATGTTATGTTATATTATGTTATGCTATGCTATGTTATTTTATGTTATGTACTATGTATGCTAAGTGCAAAAAAGGAACACTAGCCTATTGTAATTGTTTTGTGAATGGCAGACCCCTTCCCAGGACGTAACGAACCATGCTAGTGTGCAACCAGCTCCCACACAAGAAACAGAATCGTACGTATAGACCAATCTCATGAATTATTTATTTGTGTAGTAAAAGCCATATGACCAGATCAGTTTCACCTTAAATGTAATGAAATTTCAACCCCTTGTTAAATATCCATTAGTCTGCAAACACATAGAAACACAGTTTAATGTAGCTAATATATATAGATTTGCTGTATTTTACCATGTTTTTATTTAATATTAAAAACACACACACACAAACCCATCTATTTTTTTTTAAACAAACAGAATAGGTACATAATTTCAATGTTGTGCTTCCATTTATATAAGTATATTATTATATGTGATGTTTAGCTGCATATTCAGACATATAATAGTTAGCTCATTGTTGTGTGGTGCCTTATAGTGCTTCTACAATCTCCCTAGATTTGTCAACTGCCAAATCCCCTCTATCAACATGCCCGTCTTCCAGTACGATGGCTCAGAAGAGGAGTTGATGGACACTATTGAGAGAGAGTTTAGCTGACCTCCCACCAGGAAGGGGGGCTATGGTTCACAGCTGTTGCCTTGGAGAGTGTTAAACTACGTTTTCAGTTGACAGAGTTTCTGGCTACTGTATCAAGTCATCAAGCCAAGTTATATTGCTGTGATATTCATAGGCTGCATCTTTCCAAAATGTAAAAAGCCTTACTTAACTGGGATCAATTTATTTGTTTTTTATTCGTTCTCAACCACACAAAACAGTGTTATGACATGCTTGCAGCATCTTCGACGTGTGCCAGGAGAAAACTCGTCTGACAAAGGAAAGTTAGTTACTGAAGACTGTGTTTGTGTTCATACCCTTAGAAGATTTTGTTGTCAATGTCACCCCACTAAATCTTGTTTGCCAGCGCATGACGTCACGTCTTGTAACCTATTGTAACTCCACAATCCCCTGCCTCTGGTAATAGTTAACATTTTAGTGATTCATTTCTCTATTGCCCTAGCACTCCTCAACAGTACCTCAAACACAACAGCATACTGCTGATTCAATGGAGTGTGTAGGCCTATGGAACATTCTAGCACTAAACTAAGGTTTGGGCAGTTTCACTTTTTCACAAAGCTATTACTGCACAATCATGGGCTGTAATTTAGTATTTATGGTTCATTTCCTGACCACAGCTGCGGTAATTCGCCATCCTTCCTTTAGAAGGAATGTGTGGCAACAAATGTATTACAGAGGCCTGGATTGCTCGGCTAACATAGAAATGTAAATATCTACTGCCACCTAGCGGTGGAAAGACGTATTTACCTTGTTCTCATATTAGCCTACCACGTGATTTTTTTGGAGGAAAATAGAACTTAAAATCAATAATTTGTATGTTTTATATTGTACAGTATACATAATACCTAACATGTTAAGTAAGTGAATGAATGTTTTATAATTTGTTGCTTGTAAAAATTAATGGTAAGCTTAGGAAATGTTATTTTAGTTTAATGTTGTATTATAAAGCCCATTGAACTGTGATTTAGCCCTATGTTGTAAATAAACTTTAGCACTGCAATACATGTTCAGAACTGACTATAGACACGTTTAATGATCTAAGATAAAAGACGGCCAGTACAAAATAAAATCATTCATCAATTTATGCCCAGTGCAAATGTCATCCTAGACAAATAAAACATTTACCTATAAAGTATTGCATTCATATTCATGCGTTTATAAGAAATGTTAATGTAGTTTCTTCTTGGAAGGCCTGTAGAAGGTAGTTCTTGTATGGACTGCTTCTTGAAGTTTGGGGGGAAGAAGAGAAAGCTGGTCTCCAAGCCTCTTGCAGCTTCTCGCATTTCTTGCAATGAAATCCTCACAAATCCTGTCAGAGAATCCAATAGATAACCTTGATCACATCTAAAGAACTGGGGCTTATTTCCATATACCTTTAATGTGCTGCTATAATATATTTTCTAATATATCAATATGCATTGATTTTTTTTATTTATTTGATTTAACCTTTATTTAATCAGGCTAAACCTCGCTGAGATTAAAATCAATTTTTCAGGAAAGACCTCGCCAAGAGCTTAATACAACACAAATATAAAACAAAAATGAACAGTTGTTATACGTACAATTATACATACACAAAAGCCTCATTAATCAGCTGAGCAGATCAAATAAACTGCTTTTAACAACCACAATGTCCATATTTCCATAAGCTCCATATCCTTTAGAATTTATGAAAATAGTTTTAAAGGAATAAAGTCAGGAACTTTCAGAAAGTTTTGATATACATACATGTATTTGTTTATATTATATATATACATACACATGAGGTATGTACAAATCTCTCTCTCTCTCTCTCTCTCTCTGTATATATA
>JAODOY010004092.1:0-11142 GCA_025399855.1 Forbesichthys papilliferus
ATGGACCCAATGGTCTGCAATGAAGTGGAATGTTTTATTGACAAAGACAAAAAAAAAGTGAATGTTGTCTTTACTTTAGGACTGCCAACTGCTGTACTCGGCTGTCTTACAAAGCGCCAAAGCTACCTGAGAGTGAAAACAATTATACATTTTACTAGCATCTGCCAAGCCATGACCTTCAATATTAAAGCTTCATGAGGTGCTTTATGAGACACTCTGACGACTTCACCATTTTGATGAACCAGATGGGATGGAGTAAACCCTTAAAGACCAAAGCAAATACAGTACTGTACATATGTGTGATGGACAACATAAACATCAAACCACATTATATTCAGAACAGAATGTGATAGTTTGATTGACTCAAGATATCTGCCATAACCTGAAAGTCTGAGGCCAAATAATAGAGAAAATGATTAATTCAGAGCTAAGATACCTATATGCTTCCTCATAAATATATCTTCAATCTGCATACTGTAACAGTATCTCCCTTTATCAGCCAGACCAGTGAGATTCATCAGACAGAATATATACACAGGAACCTTCTAGAAAAATATCTTAAAATCAGCAGGAATACAGCAAAAAATTGTCCATTTACACACAGTGAAAAAGGAATAAATCATGCCCAGGAAGAAAATATATAGATAAAACAGCAAGAGAGCAAAGGGAAAAAGAATAGGGTTTCCCACAAGATAAAGAGCTTTGACCTTTTTTTTTTTTTAGTTCCTTTCAGTCGGTAAGTGACTCACTGAGAGACGTGATGAAGCTGTGAAGCAGTGCCTTCGTGGATTCATTGTGTTTATTGAAAGGTTGAGCGCATAACGTGTGCAGAGAAACCTCTTGCAAATACAGACACGTTGCACTGAGAAAACATACACCTTTGCGTTGGATGGTGAATATTTTCAGGCAAACAAACAGGAATGTTAATACGCTGATCTTATGAGGGAATATCTTCATATTGCACATTTATTTTGACTCTTCAAATTGAATATGAGTTAACAGACGTTAAACTCAAATTCATAAATGACCTTAAATCTTAAAAGTATGCTCCTCTAATTACACATAATGACACCAGGGCGGGTATTCGCAAAGCATTTGATCTTACACTCCTAAATCTCACTAAAAGTTCTACCTAAAAGTTTCCTCCTAAATTCTATTCACAAAGTTGCTAAAACCAACTTTACTAAGGAATTTAAGCAACTCTTAAGCTAAGAGTAAGGGTGGGGTTGACCCTGTTGCTATGGATGATGCCATGTTTCATGAACAATGGGGATGGGTCAGTGAGTTCATGAGCTTTGTCTGTCAAAAATAGCAGTTGGCTTCATTGGCAGCTACAATCCTATTTAAACGATAAATCTACATTTTCATTATTCAAACTTGTATATAGGTATTTATTTCCATTATAATGTGGTGAGCAATTTGTAGCAAATAATGATGACTTCAAAAACAGACAAAATAAAACTACACCGTTCAAGATGGGTATTGTTGTAATGGTGCCCTAACACAAATAACCGAATTAGTGTTACAAATAATACCACGTACTATACTCCAACGCACTTGAACAAATGAGGCATTAAATTAAAAGTATACATTTGGACAGAGATGGCAGAATTCAAATAACAAACAAGTGCCACAAGTAGAAGGATGCTCACCCCATTATTTTAAAATGCACTAAACCACAATGTTATATTTTATCATACAATATATTTAGCATGAAGTATACAAAGGCTCAGCATCCAAGGTTCTACCACCTATTGCCTCAGTGGTGTAGTGTCTTTGGGCACTCAGACACCAGCATAAAGGGGCTGGAGGGGACTGTTGCCCTGCAGCAGCAATTTAGAAGTCAAGAGGACTCCTAACTTTTCACATTTAGGAGCTAGTTTTAGCACTAGAACACTTTGTGATATACTCTCAGACAAAAAACGTAGGAGTCCTAAATTTTGGACTGACACGCCCACATGTTTTAGGAGTTTTCTAAAAGTTTGGAGCTACTTTTAGCCTTAGTAAGCTTTGTGAATACCAGCCCAGATTTTAACCTCCCCTCTGAGAGATGTTAGTTTACACACTTGATGCCTATAAACACAGCACACAGGTTTTCAGTCTACATCAGGTCAAAAGCGAACACCACTTCATGAACTATATTTCATCCATACAGTACATCATTATCCAGGTGAAATTTTTCAGCACATCTTAAATATTAAAAAGATGGTAATCACTGTCTACTGCTAGGGATTGCTGATCCATCTCATGACCCATTTGGTTTCTTGCCTGTGTCAGAAAACACAGGTGACGGTGTAATAACTAATAAATAACCTCATCTTTAAATGAGGCTTGGCACTTGGAACTTGGAACTTGTCTTATAAATGACTGTAGCGGTGTCTGTTGTTAACTAAAACAATATATACAAATTAAAGATGTCCACGTGCAATCTGTGTAGATTCCAATGACATTTAAAGCCACAATGCTGTATGTCATTTCCAAATGAATAGGATGCAAATACTCAATGAACTTGTTTTTTGTGGGTGGTAAAGCAAACCTAATTTAACAGCGAACATTCATGAATGTACAGAAATGCACTGTATGGCTGTGGTCATATTTAGACATTTGTAAGTGCTAGAATAATACATTCCAGTCTTTTAGACAACATATCATTCAGCAAGCAAACACAATAACTGACAAAATAATCCCAGCAGGCCCATTTGAATAAATACCCTTCCACACAGGTGCACAGAATAATCTTAATGAACGGAAGTCTGGTGTGAAACTGGGGTGTGTCTGGTCTGTGGACGGCTACAGGCCAGTGGTTTAGCAGGGGACAATGAACAGGAGCGACGAGAGCCATATGCGTGACTTTGCATTTAAATAATGGGATGAATCCAAGCACAGTGTTGTACCATCCTGCTTGAAAGACGGTAAAATTCTGGCTATGTTCTCAGGTACAGCATTATTCATGTTTACATATTACATGTGTTAGGCAGCTGCCTAATTTGAGGCGGCATTTTGACAGTTGGCTTCGCTCCACTGATCAGGGTAAAGCTGTAAATAAAACTAATTTGTTAAAGTCACAGCAGGGTCAGTCATCCTGGAGAACGCTTTCTAACTTTGAGATAAAATGAAAACAATATCCCTTGCAGCGCTGCCTCTCACATGTTGAAATGCATTGTGATGCAAATAACTCATTTTGTTGTTATTGGTGTTTGCCACTTTTTGTTCCTATTTACAGAACTGGGGCTGTGTAGGAATAGGCTACCAACATGTTTTTTCATCATCTGGCGAAATTCGAGGAGATATTTGGTGAATTTGCCAAAAAGTGTATCATCTTATAGCTGGCTAAGAGGCTGGGTCATTGACATATAGTCAAAATTCCCAAAGCGCTATTTGTATGGCTTGCCTAGGGTGGCAGCAAATCTGTATGTGTCCTGCCCAAAACATTTTAAAAGATGCGTAATTACGTATACTACATTGTATGCACTAATAAATTAAAGCCAACATGTTTCAATCAGCCTTGAACCTAAACAATGATCAGCAATATTGCTTTTCCATAGCCACAGCATTTGATTAGACTGTCTGGATGATTGTCTGGGTGAGGGGTCAATGTTCTGCTTTAAAATACATCACACAACTCACCTGACCACTTTAAATGTGCATATTACACCTGTCTTTATTTATCACTGGGAACAATACATCACCAGCTAGGATTGCTTATAAGCACTCGAGGGCATGCCACTGGTGAGCTTGCCACAACAGTTCACACTTTGGGCCTCATGTACGTACGTATACGTTAGCGAGAGCAACGTTAAAGTGAGCAAAGCGAGACTGCAGGGACATCACATTTTACCTTGGATGTACTAAATTTGCGACTGATCACGTAATCTGCGCTTGGCGTTAACACTGCGAGTGGTCTATGTTCAAGACATTTCCGTAAGTACTGTAACTTGAACAGCAAACTCGGGAAAAGTTTAACGATCATGAAGAAGACCTATTTATAAATAGCCTACGTGTCTATATGTATCGTCAAACAGATAACAGCGGCATAATTCTACACCAAAATAATTATTTTTGGGTGACTATAAAATGTAAATGAAAGAATTTAAATAAACAGTTATTTTAACAAAACATCAGATTTGAATTTTAAACCATGTAGAGTACCCTTTTGTTGAGTGTTGTTGGAAAATGTGGCATGTGGTAAATTAGTATGCACAGTAGACCTACAGTATTGGTTTTAATATTTAACATGTATGAAATGTCTGCCATTACGGTGAAAACCAAAACACACGTAAACAACAATAAATCCTCTAAAGTATATATAACTTCCCTGCGTCCTAATAAGGCACAGCAGAATGATTTGCAATATATATATTATTGCAGACTGTGATTTAAATTCAGTATTGAACAAAACATTTCAATTCCCTTCACTGGACAGCTTATAGCGACAAGCATTCTAAACATGTTTTTCATTTTAATATATTTTCTTCATAAAAACTACAGAATAAATCAAATAAAAGGCCACTGTAAAACAGCCTTAAGGCAATGTGCTATACTGACTAAGTCATGGTTATTTGAGCAGGAGTTAACAAAATGGGTACAAAACTGAGGCAATCTATGGTATTTTAATACAATTTGCAGAATACACACGCACAGCACTAGGTCCTAATGTCCTTTAGCAACTCCTGGACTGTATGCCTTCCAACAATACAGTCTCACCACCTGCTGACCAATTACAGTGCCAGCAGCACGCAGAAAGCTCTAATCTTTGCTGAGATCTCACTTATATGCCAACCCAAGCCAATCCCATTAATAATATGCATTCATCTCGCACAGAGAGAAGTGCTGGGAATGAGAGTTATTTGCGGGAAAATGCTGTATTCCCAACCTTCTTGACTTGCTCGACACACTCGATTCTCAACTGAGAGTGTTTAGTTGAGCTCCTGACTTACAGTAAGGCAATCCCTTCTTTGGGGTAAGCCAAACAGTTTACCAGACATTTACACTGCAATTTTTAAATCCCTGGTGGAGATAACACTTGAAGGAGGGGTCATCATCTGCTTGGATTCTATCATCGCCGCTGTGCAGTGATGAAGGTCAAGGGTCGGCTACTATAGTCTCTTTTGCACAACGCAGAGATTGCATTGGTATCCACTAGCTGACACTGAGCCAATCAGAGCGCAGTGTAACTCAAGAGGAAGAGGGGGACATGCAGCCCATGAGTGAAAAAAAAAGAATGCCAATTTGCACCACTACAAAACACAATAAAGATGGCTGATGATTCAAGTCTTTTTAAAGATTCAAATCATTTCACTGTGTTCAATGAAATGATTCATCCAAAATACTCACAAGTCACTCAACCGAGATGCCACATTCAATGAACAAGTGACTCGTTCGTTAAAGTGTAACACCCTAGTTGACCTACCTGAGCATGACTCCACTCACTACAACCTTGAGATATGCTTCAAGGAGCTGAGTGAGGGGAGGGGAGGGGCTGAGATGGGGACCCCTATTAGCATTAACGTTAACATTAGACTGATGACATATGACTATGAGCATACTACTGTAAGTGTATGAAAACCAGCCAGGCCCTGGGGTGATTTTTAACGGACGTGTAGTTATGTTTATTTTTTCAGTCCATAAAATGCTGATTTCTCTAAAAAGTTGCATTTTGTCAATATGAACACCAGCATTGATGTGTCTCGTCACAGATCAATCCTATTACTTTGTGTACAGCTCAAAAAACACATTTTAGGGTGCAGTTACGACTTAAAAATAGCATTTGGCTAGAGTAACTCAAGTGAATTAGTCAGTTCTTCCAACAAATGCCTACTGCCTTCTCTAAAAGGATTTCAGTGCATGCCATTGAACAATTATATTTAATTATATGTATTCCTTCCTTTTGAACAAATTCATGACACAAAACATCAATAAAACACAAAACATCTCTAAAACACACTAAGAAACCACTTACAATGGGTTGTAATTTACCATGCCATTTGACAGAGAATATTATGTTACAATGTTAATAGTTTTAATGATTTGTTTATCAAGCTGCTTTTCAAAAATACAATATATAGGCTACAGGTGCAGACCTAAATACTTTTGACAATGTTGGAATTACATTCAGATAGCAGATGTTTTCATCCAAAGTCTGTTATGTATTAGCAAGGAAACGTATAAATGAACGAGTTACATCTGCAACTCTAGATTGCTCAATTTAGCATAGCCGAAGCATACATTTTGATATTGGTGTATTCTTTAGCTAACCAATTTACAGCACACATATGCACACAATGTTCTCTTCAACGTGACGATGAGTCATGGACTTTTCAGTAGGGACAACAACACACCTTTTTTCCACTTGACCTTGTGTTTCCGCTCGGTGTCTCGCGGCCTACACAAGTCTGTCGCGCTACCATCACCGCACCTTTAAGACACACGCCTGTGGATGGATGCCTGTTAGCTACTGTCACAGCCCACAATGTGGGCACTCCTTTGAGATCTCTGCCTTTATCTTCTTGACCTGCCAGCAAAACAAGCAAGTCGCTAATGAGGAGCCTGGCAGAAAAGACTGTTCATAGGCTTGTGTCTGAATGCTCCTGGGTTTTCAGACACTCCTAAGTAGCAACAGAAAGCTAGGAGATTACAGCATTAAAAATCAGCCTGAAAACTGGCTTCATGTAATACCTAATTAAAAAAAAAAAACATTCACTGACACATTGCAGAACAGAATTGGAATATTAGTTGAACATATCATGGAAAGGCTTATTGTGCTTGACACCTGCCAGAGGATTAAATGCTTTATTGCCCTGTGATGCTCAATGAAGTATTCTGATGCACACCACTGATCCATGCCAATGTGGTGTCTGCCAGTCACAGAGAAAAGTGTTGAGCCTCTGGAGTTGTCTGTTATAACGTATTCTACTCACCTGAACAGTTGACTGTGAAACTATGTATTTGTTATATTTTATACAGTATATCATTTTAAAAATGTGTTATAGTATTACTGTATTATTAAAGGTATAGTCAGCTATTGTAAGCTAATACAGTGTTTGTCAAATTCCAAAAAATATCTCAATATCTCCGATAACCTGTGAAAGTCTGAGTGAAAACACAGAACATTCTAAGAAACCCATTTGGTTAAAAGCACAAATTAACTTTTACTATTATTTTTATTATTATTATATATAATAAAGCATTGTTATTATTATTATTACATTATTATAACTTGAACAAAATAGAAATGAAAGATAAGACAGAAAAATATTTGTTTTAAGAAGTGATAAAGGACGATTACAGAATCTGCTAGCCTTATCATCTCAGGTAAAGCGTTGTAGAGTTTGGAGGCATGATGGTAAATGCATCATCATCATATCATCTTCAGCCAGTGGTACTGTATGTCCTAAAGGACCCCATCTATATGTGCGTATGTGGGCAACATGTCTGTTATACTGTATAACTTGAGGCTAGGCTCACACAAGCTTTAAAAATCATAAATAAAGCAACAGTAAAACTATAAAATGAATTCTGGAGCTACTGTAGAAAGGAAAGATGAGGGCGACTGCTGCTACAGTTCTAGTTACACTCTCTCGAGGAGAGGGTAACCTTTAGGAGGGAGTCACAGTAGTCTAGTCGAGAAAGGATGAGAGTGAAGATTACCTTCTCGAGACTGCTATGGGAAGAACATGTTTTAATTCTAAATATAGCAGAAGGTTGAAAGTAAAAGGAAAAATGACTGGACTCCTTCCCCCCACACTCCTGTAGTTCAAAACTCAGCTCGGTGTCAAAGATAACTCCCATTTATCTGTCCGTCTGGCTTTACTTTAGTAGACAGGAGGAAGGGACCAAAGTTGTTGGATCAGTATCATCTCATATTTTGAGTCACTGAGTTGGAGAAAGCTACTATCCACCACTTAATGTCACCAAGATTTACACAAAAAGAACACAATGGCAGATGATGAATACTGATCTGGTTATGTTCTGCAAACGGCAGATTATTTTTATGCCGAACATCAGCTGAATATGTAATGTAAGCAACACAGTCGAAGATTTAACAACTTAATGCGTAAATTCATGATTTGATGGAACAAAGCTAATCTGATTGAATTAGATAAAGAAGTGTACTGTATGAGCAAGCCAGACTTTGATTTCATCTAGCCCAATTAGTCCAGGCAAATTTCCAAAACTCGTGGCACAGAAAAAGGAATATTTGTATTTTTCTTTATATTTTAGTTTTAATTAATTTTCTGTTCCCTGAAGTAGGCAGGATATTGCCCATTTTGCCTGCATCCAACATGTAGGCAGAGCGCACAGTAACAGCCAAGTAGATGTGATAAAAATACACACAGAACTAGAAGCATTGTCTTGTTGTACTTGTTGGACTTCATTTGCGTAGAGGGGAGCGGGATGTTTGGAGAGCCTTTCATATACCTGTATCGGCCGTCACATGCAGGGAGCTCTCAGCTGTTCACTCCTGTAATGAACAGCTGCTCACATAGTCCTCAGCTGTCGCACGCACGCACGCACGCACGCGCACGCAAACGCACGGACATGCACACACACAGGAAGTAGATTCAGATTTCAGATTTATTGTCATTTGTATTCAAATACAATGAAATACTTGTGCTCCGGCTGTCACATTGCCTTTACAGTAAAAAACATGAATATACTGTAGATACTACAGTACACCAAAATTAAAATACAATTATTAAAAACATAATAAATAAAAGAAATAATAAATAAATAAATACAAGTTACAGTCTCAGTATATTCGTCCAAACTCAAGGATGAATCCTTGAAAATTGACCAATCTGTTAATTCCAAGCATCCTTGTAGTTTTGATTCATGTTCTGTGGCCCAACACTGTAATGGCCTTACTGTGGTCTGTTCCCTCTTTACTATCTGTTTGTAGTACGGAAGCAATAGTACTGACGTATGATCCGATTTCCCAAAGTGAGGCCGTAAACAAATAGTGCAACATGATAACTTAATGTTAGTATTTAATGTTTTTCTACTTGAAGATTCTTCCCCAGGGTTAAGAAATGGAAGTATACAGAATATATTGTGAACTAGACTGACGTAGGTAGGTATATAAAGTATATGAAGTACTGTACACCTTTGTTGAATATTGTCCAAGCAACTAAAATTGAATAACATATTGTAACAAACCCATATTGTAGGACAGACCTTTTGAGTGTCAATAAAATAAAAGTTTCCTAACACACACGAACGCACACACATACGCACACACCCACACACATACACACACACGCACACAAACACACACACGCACACAGACCTATAGGTGCATCACAGTCATTATCTTGTTCTAATCTTTATGGTAACACATAATATTCCCATGTAGATAATGTGTTAGACAGTATGTACACTGGGCTGTAAACAATGGTGGCTATTGCTGATGTTGGCTGGGAAGACTTATAAAATAGTCTAACTATTTAATATTAACCCCTATTAGAGACCGGCTTTGAAGAAGCGTTACAAACATGATTATGAGAAACAATGGGAGAGAAATTCTGCACAACAATGATTTAGCGGTCGCATACCTATAGCATTACAAAGGGGTTTTAATAGGGGGATTAATACTGAGGTAAGAACGCTCAAGAGAAGCAGAAAAAGGCTTTAATAAAAGTGAAGATTTTAAAAAGCCGCCCCAGATAACTACTGTGTACATAAGTTCACAAAAGCAGACATGGGATATGCTTCAGCTCTGTGTGAATATAATATCATGTAGAAATTCAGTTGATTCCTCCAAAAATATCAACTGGGAGTAGCGTTTTCATTTTACTCAGGGGAAAATGTTCGACTTGCGATATTGTCGTGACCACTTAAGAGAACGTCTTTTCACATTTGACATGCCAATGTATACAAACCTATAGCGTATACATTCAGTCCCATGCACAAAATACTCTGAGATCAATAGACAATATAGGATCTTAAATGTGAACAGGAACCATTTCTTTCGAAGATTATTTTACTTAATTTTAATTATTCACATTTTTGTTCCCAAAAAAACAGGGTTGTTGTTGTTTTTTTTTAGACAAATTAGCATTAACATCTGCAGCAACAAGGAGTTCCTAAGGCTCACTAGCACTGCTTCTCAGCATGGTCTTGCAAAGCATTCCAACACAATGGCTTCTTAACAAGGACTCCCAACCGTGTTGACATTCAATTCCAGCTCAGCCAGTTGGGCTTCTTGGCAGGATCGGAACAAACAGCCCTCAGGGTCCTGGAGCACCTGGTTGAAGATGGCATAAGGATTACTGAGGTGAACCTGATCCTATGGTTTCCCCTCCAGAACACGGTCAAGGCAGAATAGAGAGGCAGCACAGTTTGCTGTTAAGTGTGCGTGTGCGCATGTGCGTGTGTGTGCGTGTGCGTGTGCGCGTGTGCGTGAAGGAATAAATGGACACACTGACTTGACAATATTGGACAGGTGAGTCAAACTAAAGTGGAAGCAACATTGTCACTCCAGAACATGTTGAAGAAGTACCAGCCTTACTGGGGCAGAACCTAGCACTGTTTCAACAGGAGAAGAAAGAAAATAATTTAGCTATATATGTCATACTGCTCTGTGTGTGTGTGTGTGTGTGTGTGTGTGTGTGGACGTGAGTGCAATATCTAAGTGTTCATTTTTGTGTGCTTGCATAACAGATGTGTGTGCCTAAAGTTGTTTCTTCAAGAATGTCTGCAATAGGCACCGGATTGGGAGGTTGCATTCTGATCATGGTGTACCTTGCAAGAAGAAAAGTCTGCAGATGTTCACTTGTTTTCAATGCAGCAGCCATGCTTCAAATCACAATTAATATTTACGAGGGACAGAAAAACATCTCTAAATTAAAATCTTCCAAGACTGTAGGCTAAATGTCGTTTGGCCCATTAGAAAGGGCCATGTTCAAGTTTGTTAATTGCCTGTTTAGGAAGAAAAAAAAACTTAGGGGTTGTGGCAGTTCGTGTTTGAAGTTCAAGGTCTGGTCTGGTCGTTTCAGGTTGCATTATTTTCTCCAACTCGATTGCTTCAAAGCCTTATTAAAAGGCAACTTGATTACAGTATTAGCATCAGCGGAACGCCAAATATATATATATATATATATATATATATATATATATATATTTAACAGCCCACTGTTCATTGTT
>JAODOY010004093.1:0-33136 GCA_025399855.1 Forbesichthys papilliferus
ATATAGGTATTTGGTGGAGCAGGAACTCTAGGCAGCATTTTTTTATATTTCCATGTTGTATTTGTGTAATGTGCCACAACCAGCTCTCTGCACGTTTGTGACAAAACCATGCTTGTCTATATGAAATACAGAGAATATCCAATATTCAATTGCAACATTACAGCTTGCCACCATATACCTCGGTATTTCTATGAGCGTCTCAGTTTCTATGTTAACATTCGTGCTCGTCCATCGCCGATGGTTGACAGGCATCACGATGTTTTGCAGGCAAAAAATAAATAAAGAAAGCAGCGTTCAGACAAATATCTAGTGAAACACTACGTAATATACGCTTTTCCCGAGGCACGCCGAATTGATGTGTGACAAGGATCACCTTACTTCTCTTCTCCCCCCCCCTCTCTCTCCAACAAACACACACATACATACACACACACACACACACACACACACACACACGCGCCTGCGGATACAAAATACACTCGTGCCTTGGCTGTATCACACCATCTCAATGTCTATCTGGCATTAGAATTATGCTAACGTAATGCTAACCAAACGAAAACAAACAAAACAACTTTATAGTTTACAGCTCGCGCTCACTCACTTTGCTGTACTGGTGATATACCATGATATGGCCCATCTCCCATCACTAGTATTACTGTAGACATCGTCCGATGCCAATTTAGTAGGTATCGATCAACCCTGCTTCACATCTTTAATGCTATTGTTTTGATTGCACTTTAGCCGGACAGACATGTATTTGTATATGTACATGACAGAGATTGTAGCAATTAAAGGTTACTTCAGCAGTTTCTTCTAGGAATGTAAAATTATTTAGCTGAACATTCCTTGCAAAAAATAGACATCTATAATGGCAACAACTAGTGTCGGAAGAAAATTTCAGGTCTTTAATATAATTTGGCATACACCCACACCATATTAGCATGCCTGCAGATTCATGGCATGATTGATTTCCAATCCACAGAATAAGCCTACTGCGTTTTTGGCTGTCAAAGAAGGGGTCACCATTTGTCCAACCATCAAAAATTTGATTGGAATTCCATTGTGCTTTACCTACAGCGTTTGTTTATTTAGTCAGAGTTAATTGAGACAGAGGTTGCTTTATTGAATAGTGCACCAACCCACAGTAAACCTTACGGCATTGTGCATTTGTTTACAGCTACAGGCATGTTTCAGTGGATCTACTTTGGTGGCCGTGAGCATTGTTATATTTTCTCTCCGTGCCTGGTCCCTGGTTCCTCTTGACTTTTCTACATAATTTTTCCATCACAGACAGGTTGTTTCATAGTTTCATACACGGTAACAAACTTTCACTGGTTTTGTTTTTTATACTGGCTGTCTGAAATTATCCATTTGGGAGACAAAACTGTAAAAGTGTCTGAGAGAGAAAGTACTACTTAACTGTAGAAAGTTGCCAGCTCCTCTGGGGTGATGCCATCTGGCTGTAGGCATTAACCCCTACCTCATCAGATCAGCTGTCTTGGCAAGATAGTTCTAGATGTTGCCCATGGATATGTGACAATGGTTCAAAGGGCTCATCACGAGTGTTGGAGTTAATCTATTCTCTCATTTAATTTTCTCAAATGTCAAACTCGTTTTGGGGTTTTCATTTTATTGCATTTTCCTTCTATTATGGATTTTGGTAAATTTAGCTCTTAAGATTCTTTACACGGTGCTTAACTATATATTATATTAGACCAGCACCCTTTAATTCACATTTAGGATATATTACCTAACAGTGTACAGTTTGTAATCTCACATTTTAAGTTAATGTGAATTCATCTCAGTAATGTATACATGCTGCTTGTCAAAAAGTCACACATTTTACTTTGATTAAAATACACAGGAGCAACCACACCTGGAATATACATTGACATGAGCATCGCCATTGCCGGTCGGTATAGTGGATAGTTATGTAACGTGCATGGGTGGGGGTGGGGGGTGGGAGCAGGGGGGAGGGCAGTGTTGCTGCCTTCCACCAGACAACTGTTTTGTTTTGTTAGAGTAAGACTTTCTCAAACTTCCCCATGGCCATGTTTGTTAGCGGCTAGCTGTCGGAGTATTTTTGTGGGCATCTTTTTAAAACACACCGTCTAAGGTGTCCTTAGAGGGTGCATTTTTAGAGCAGGGGTATCTCTGGCCAGATGAAGCATGGATAATTCCCCGCGTTGTTCCCCGACGGCACCTGTCAGAATGGGTCTCGTCATTCATTAGCACACAGTGTGAGATGGTCAATTATCAGCGATTCTGGCATTCATATATTCCTCTGATGGACCAACAATACCTGGCTCAAATCCATCCCTGACGCCTGATGGACCAGCGGTACCTGGCTTAAATCCATCTCTCCCTCCTGATGGACCAGCCGTACCTGTCTCAAACCCCTAGAATGTGAGCTCATTTAGCATCAGTCCAAGGTGTGTGAGACCTCCCAATTCACAATTGCATCCCTATTCAGCGTTACGGTACTCTTTTGCCTCTAGTATCAAGATACCAAAGACTGAAAAAGGGGATACACATTTAAAAGTCTAAAAAAAAAAATCCAATTTGAATGCTAGTCAAGATTTCATCAGCTGTAATTATAACTTGGTCTTTCTTGGCTCTGCAGTTTGTTTGTGTGCTCAGCAGAGATACTTAAACACAAAGTACATTTGCATGTCACTCAGTGTTGCTGTGTGTTAAACTTGGTCAAATGACCAAGAAAGGAGGCGGGAGCATAAACACAATGCCATATTTGGAACCTCATCTACTACTTGGTGATACATCAAGCCACATAGCCAACAGCTAAAGTACTCAAGCATTAAGCTAACGAAGCATAAACCTAAGGCTATGTCTCACTTTACTGTAATTAATAATTCAAACATTGGCAGATAATTCAAACAATCAATCACTGCAGTACATGTTCAGCCATGAAAATAATAGCCCACGCTCAACAAAATGCTTCAAAGCTTTTAGCTAGAGCACATCACATCAAATCATTAGCCAGCATACATTAAAGTAGTTTGTATTCTTTTGTGTATATGAGAGGTTTAGAAAAGGCTACATATCTAACATACCGTCGCCACTGTTTAAAAGTCTGCTTTAAGATGCGATTCACCTTTTGATTTAAGTATGACTTATCTTTACATAATCCACAAAAAAAAAAGAAAAACTCTTTCATTTCTGTTTCCTACCGCAAGACTGCACACTCAGGCGAGAGCCAACCCTGTGAGGCCCAGACGTGATCTCCTCTTCCAGCATTCCATGCTAAAGCCAGGGGTATTAACATCTAATTTTAACTTTCTGACTAGACGGGAACCACTCAGAGTTCTTGCTTTGCCTGGCCTTATTGAGGAAATACCAAGGGGATCTCTTGTGCACCAGTTAAGAGATAACAAAACATCGCTGCCACGGCTATCTCGCAGCATAGTCTCAGCATTCAGGTATTTCAGTACGGGCTGCCCTCTTTTCCTGAGACCAGACTCATCACTCAGCACCAGCGATGGCGGGCAGCAGCCCTACCACCGCAACCAAGAGCAGCAGCCATCTGCTTGTGATGTTTGCTGTTCGAGTCGCCCGTCTTTTTCTCCCACTGGAAGCTGCGACAAGGATCTTCCAAGCGTGTTCTCGCTGGATAAGAAGAAGCAGTGTTACGGCCTGGCTCATAGGCCGTAAACCCAAACAAACTAAACAAACCCAACACTTAACTAACAGAATAACAATAGAATGGGGTGTGAATGTCTGTAGGTGTAAGTACTGAATATATGTGGTGCGTGTTGCATGCTAACCAAACAAAGAACTAACCAAACAAAGAACTAACCAAACAAAGGCGCTAACCAAACCAAGCAAAGAAACAAACCACGAACAACATGTGTGGTGCCAGGAGAGTCACTCTCTACAGTGTGCAGCAACACACCTATATATTTGGCATGACCAGGTGCCCTTAATCAGCCCAATTAGGGCCTACCTTGCCAATCAAAACCAACTGGCCTGCCTAAAAAGGCAGGGTCGTCACAGCAGCATTTGATTGAATTCTTTATTTTTTTCCCCGTGATAGCGATAAGACATTGTGTTGTAAATACACTGTCCTGGGTATTGTAATGCTGACATTGCTCTTACTGCTGCTTTGGCATTGGGATATCTCATGGTGATAATCTCAATCCCAGTTCAGGTTGTGAGCATAAACAGCCCAACTATTCTCCTCCCTCTTCCCCCACAAACCCTGAAATCTCTAAGTCATTGTCTCTTGCCCTGTAGCTCCCTTCTGTCATTGCAGCGCACCTTTGGCCCGGCTGAATGATAAATCAGTTTAGTTGTCAGGTTCTGGCTGTTTTTAATGCTACCGTTCTCCCTTCCCTGGGACCATGGAGAAGGTCATGTTTTCTTGGACCAGGTGGCCATATTTGGGAAAAAAACCTTATAAGGCTCCTGTCGACATTGTACTTGATCTGTTTCCATGACGCCACCGCTTTTATTCAGTGGAACCTGTTTAGTTTGTCGATGACTGATCTTGGCACGAAATTCTTGTCATCTACCACCAAGGCCACTTTACCTTTGATATTGTGTCTTGATATTGTGTTTCGTATGAGTCCGGTGCAGGACTGTGAAGCACTTAGCTTTGCCAGTAATTTAAATCTTCTATCTGTCTCTCTCTGGCTTTCTAGAAAGCACGTTTTAATGCTCCATGGAACATTAAGCTGAAAATAATTTCAGCTACCGCTAAATAAATGGACAAACCGTAGAGTCCTATACACTCCTATCAGTCTAATTGTACGCAGGCCTGCATTTGCATTGGGCCCAAATCAAATGGTGTGAAATTCTTATAAGCCAGCTCAGATGGCACTAAGCCAGACATTATTAACTTTTTTTGCAGGGGAGGAAAAAAAAAGGGTAAGTGGTTAGGGTGGTGGAGTTTGATGATGAACCTGAAAGTGTCAGAAGTGTAACACCTACCCCCTCCCAAAAAGGTATAGACATCAAAAAGGTATAGTAATTTTGGATCATCATCTAATAATGCCATAGGTGCTCCCTCAGAAGAAGAAGCACGTTGGAAACGCATTGCGAAGGCTTTAAATGGTTTTGTGCGGTGCGGTCTGCACCACTTTCTGGGCTGTGTAAAAACACCGGATTGTTTTTTCAGCGCGCGCGCACAGAACTGGCAGCTAATAGACCACCTGGAGCCATTTGAATTTGACAAAAAGTGTATTATCTTACCATCACTGACTTTACCTTTAACTTTACTTGACCTTTGACTTGTCGTTCTCTGTATGTCACTTTGATGAAGGCATCTGCTGAAAGACCTTATTGTCAAGGCAGTCCCACATGGACTGTAAGTGTTCAGTCCAGACTTGGTTTGGGGAGAAAATATTCTCCCCAAACCATAAAAATAATATATTCCCTCAAATTATAATTGTGATTTCAATTTCAGGTCCTAACAATTACAGAAACAATATATTTGAGAGAAAATTTTTATTTTGCACATTACGTTTAGCAAATAAACTCTTATTTTGTCTTGTGTTCTGAATGCCTCACTCATCCCTCACAGGGTATACGTGAAAGATTGTGAAAAGTATTAAGGGACATTTCACAGTTATTGTTCATTTGTTTCAGTTTTTTCGGTGCATTAATGCAACATCTTTCTAAAGTCAATGAGTAATCATATTTAATAATCGTGATTTCAATATTGACCAAAATAATAATAATAATAATTTGCATAATCGAGCAGGCCTACAATCTGCGATTAGTTTTGGCACACCAGTTTGCACTTGGACTGGATTGTATGGAAAATGTATGCAACAAATCAAATTACATAAATAAATAGGATATATATTTAATGTTTTGTTATTAGAAAAAAGTATAGGTTTTAAGCATTCAAATATTTGATAAGAAATGGTATCAGGCTCTTGACAGACGGCCACCATACACTGTAAGGGCTAGATCACATTTTAAAAGTGTAGTTTTTCCTTTATCTGCACGAGTGACATACTGTATCTTGAAGGGAAGAGAAGTTCTTAGTGTGCCCTCAGGGCATGATCGCTTTTCTTCTTAGTTCGCTGTTTTGCTTTAAGAAGGGCTCTTACTTCTTCGAGTCATGATTTAGAATTAGACCTGTTCCTCGACAAAGAGACTGCTAATGCTTCAAAGGGAAGAGACAGTATTTTGTCTGTGTTCATCAAATTCGACACAGGGTGAGCATATGTCGGCATTTGAAATCGCACAGCGTTTAATTACGCTGCCAGATTTGAACAAGGGAGTCAAATGCCAGCCAAGTATTTAATCGTGTCGCAGGACCCTGGACTAGTTTTCTCTTGTTGTTCTCCGCTTAAGTCCCTACAGTATACTATATTGTCTGTGTGTCAGAAGAAAGTGCTCTTTTACAACCACACAGTCAGTGCACAATGACAGGGCCAAGACTTGATAGCAACTCAAATGTATCACTCTGCCCAGACAGGCGTCAACGTTTAAAGCTCTACGCACGGTTCGAGCCCAGCAGGCATTATTAAAACAATGTAGCATCGAATCAAATTAACTGGTTGGTTCACTTGGTTGGTATCGATCTGCACAGGGACTCACTCATGCGCTGAGCTATGTGGATCATTTCCCAAGATGCACTAGCTACAACTGCTGGGCTCGCACACTTACACAATGCACAAACACGGGCGGTCTGACCACCGCACTCCATTGCATCTCATTCATATTCTGGGCTGAATAATTGAGCTGAAGTGATCTGAACTAGGGATTCTCTGTGGGAGTCTGCTACTTTTGTTCAATTACAGTGACTAAACCACTGGAGAGCACAGTAGGCAAGATTTATTCTGGCCTATTCTGGCTGTTGTGTCCTAGTTTAGGCAGCTGAACGAGACTAAATTCCTGGAACAATGGCGTCCCATCATTCAAGCAGGCTGACTTTGAACAGACTCCCCCTTCCTCCCCCATTTGTTTATGAAGAAAACCGTGAAACATGACCAAACATGCGACGGACGCTACCTAAATGGGATTCTCTGTCAGAGCCCGTCGGACGTACCTGATCATCGCTGTGACGAAGCGCAGGCTAGGCTAAACCTGAAAGTCCCACCCGTCCACATTCCTGCAACACTCCGCCATTGAGTCACCAGCGCGTTTGATGTCACGCGGCCGGCATCACGTTTCACCTTACAGCAACAGAAACAGAGTCTGTTTAAGCGTGAGTCTGTTTAAGCCTGCACTCATGGTCATATAACCGGTTTGTGGCTGGTGAGTGAACGAAAGGCAACGCACACAGACAGTTGTGTGTGGCAGCCAGCGCACAGCCTTGCATGACATCTGTAAATCAAGTGACATCTTCAGATGCTCGATAGGGTGATTAGAGAAGTTAAAAGGGTTCCCGTGTAACCTTTTATCGTCTTTTATCTCATTTAAGATGTAGATAACATGTTTGTCTGGTGACAACAGCTATAGATAAGGGGGCATGTTGCGTCTGTTTCCTAGATGAGAGACGTATAATGGGGGCTTGCAGGGGGGAGGTTGTGTCTTCCAGGAGGAAGGGGGGTGGAGGGGGTTCAAAAGCTAATGTGGGGCACTGCCTGCAAAAAATAACAAAAACACTTGTGTTAACTTTCTCAGGGACTGCAGGTGTAAATTAGCTTTAAGATAAATCCTGTAACAAGTTTCGTTCCTCCCTTTTAATGTATTTTGTGCATGATCCCTTTTACAAAACAAACAAAAAAAAGAAATAAAAGAATGAAAGCTTTTTATTCATTATATTGTTTTTTATTGATACTGTGATTTAGAGAATCGATACAGTATCGCGATACTCAGGTGTATCGATATTTTCTTTCACCCCTACTCAGCAGTCCTCCTGAAGTAGCCATCAAGAGGCCAGTGCAGGCCTGCACTGTCTCACTCCGTCTTTATCTGTCGCCCCTAACCCCTTCCCCCCTCCCTCTTTCTCCCCCAGCAGACACCAGGGCTGTCAGGGCGCTTAGCTTAGCTGCCGGTGGGCCCGCGCTGAACCCACTTCTGGAGAGCATCACTTGATAAATTTGATGAGCTAGCTGCAGTACTCTCTCTCTCTCTCTCTCTCTCTCTCTCTCTCTCTCTCTCTCTCTCTCTCTCTCTCCTTTCAAGACATCCTTCTGATTTAAAGCAGTGGTTCTTCAACATTTTTTCCCACTGCAACCCCTTAAAAGAAATGGTTCGTTGCATTGTTCGTCCAATCACAACACACCATTTAAATATATGCTCACGTTTTAAAAGATCATAAAATTGGATTAAATGTTTGAATGTAAAAGACGAGATTTTATTTAATTGAATACCTTGGTACCTTAGCATCCACACACACGCGCGCAACAATGGAGCACAATCTTAATGAATTAATTTCTCTGCATGATTCCTTCATTCCATGAGTCAGGGCCAGGGAGCCAGGGCTGTTGTCCCAGTCCAATGTGTTGTTATGCATATATTTTAATGCATTTTCCCATAACCTTTGTGTTTTTACTTATGTTTAAAAATATAGATATGGCAATTTTCATGATCAAAATCGCAATATCATATTTGATCAATATCGTGCACCCCTACTTGGATGGAACACTAGTGTGGGGTGATTTTGCAGATAATAAGATATTAAAGCAGCCCCCCTCCCCTCCCCCCTCCCCGCTGTCTGACAATCACACGCTCATGGGCTCCTGACGCCGGCCCCCAGACATCTCGGGGGCCGGTGCAAGTTAGCTGCAGCGACGCGCGCAGTAAATGTCGACCCATGTAGAATGAATTAGCGACAGCCGTTCCACCCCCCCCCAACGCCCCCCCCACCCCCACACCCTCCCTCCCTCCTGGGTACGGCACAGGGCCAGAGAGAGGCCAAGTCTAAAATAAGAGAGGCAGGGGTGTGTACACACATATGAGAGGGGAAAAGGCAGGCTGCTGCACCTCACTGGTGCCCTGTGTGAGTGTGTGCACGTGCGGAGAAGACTATAGAACTAGAAGGACTATAGAACAGGCACGTGCACGCCTGTAACCTAAAGGTGGTGTAAGATGGTTTTATATTATATTTGAACTCAAAAACAAAAAAAAAACACCTCTTCATTCAATCCCTCAGAAGCATTGGACACACATTGCCAGGGCTGGGACAGTGTTGTCGGACAGCTACGGTAGGAGACCGAAACCCCACCTTTAAAGACATGGTGTAGTAAAGGGCTGGTATGCACAGTGTATCGGCTACAGCGGATGGGCCCTGGTTACGCATAAGCTGCACACGCTTGCCCCAGATCAGAAAAGCGGCACCACATTTCCCGAATGTAATCAACTTGCCTGATCCGAGGATAGCGTTTCATGTTTAAGGTCTTAGCAATGTGCCCCTGCAATAACTGTGTTGTGAATGTGGGTTATATACAATAAAACTGACCAATTCTAGACTGCTGCTCAGATAGAATGAAACTGTACAGCTGTAGGCATATTCATGGATGCCCAATCTCTACAGCAGATTAGATATCATGTCTTTCTTTGCCCCCTTAGTACCCGGTTTTATTCCAGACAAGTCTGGCCTACCCATGAGCAATGGGCATCCGTGACATCTAAGCGCTTTTCTCCTCCTAACACCAATAGTAATTGTTCTCATTGTAAGATGCTTTGGATTAAAGCATCTGCTAAAAGGCAATATTGCATCTAGTATAAATAACTGTGCAAAAGACTCTTTCCAGCTGGATAAGCAGTATTCTAAACCTGATGCAATCATTGTACTTTTTATACAGAAAAGAGAAAAGTTGGCAGCAGAAATAAGAAAAACAGTTCTGATTCATTGGCATGAGTGGCAGTTGCAACCTGTCATTCATCTTCCTCTTAACTGAAATGTTTTTTTTTCTCCATTCTCAACTTTGAGTGCTCTTGCGTTTTTATTGCCGCCATTTTCATCATTTGTTCTGTCATACTGCTGATAAATATGTAAAACTTCTTGACCCATAACAATAGTTATGAAATAATAATAGTAATAATACAATTACTGTAAAGGCAGGGTCAGTCATTTTAGAGAACGCTTGCTAAATTCTGTCTCAAATCAAAGCAATATGCGTTCGCGGTGCCGCTCCACACATCGAGACGCATTGTGAACCAAAGCGTAGTACTACGGCTTTGCTGTAGTGAGCGGTGTTCGCCACTTTGTTTGTGTTCCTATTTACGGAGCCAGGGCTGTGTGGACGTTTTCTTTTAACATGCACAGTGAGCGAAATGGTGAATTTGACTAAATGTGTATTAGCTTACGTTTAGCTTGCAACAGCTGACTACACCTTTAAATCACAAGTGATCCTAATGAATCTCCCTGAGATGCGTTGTAAAGCCCGGTGGTGGGCCATCATACCCCCCCTAAAGAGAAAAGTGAAAAAAACAAAAAGATAAACGCGGCTCGTTCGCAGTTTGTTCGCGGCCCGGTTTCCCGGAGCGAGCCAGATCACCACCACGTTGCCCAGCGACAGCGAACAAATGCAGCTGTCGGGAAGAGTGTTCCCTGAGCAAAGGCAAGGCAACTGGAAGAGTTTGTTTAAACCCCCCCTGACCTCCACCCCCACCATTACAATGCACAACGTGCCTCTGCAGGCAGAGAGAGAGAGAGAGAGAGCGAGAGGGGGAGGGAGAGGGGGAGAGACAGAGACAGACAGCCACCTGTTCAGTATTTCATCTTGGGTGTGTGTGTGTGTGCGCGTGACTTCCACCCCAACATGACATGTCTCCTACATTACCATTCCAACTGTGGCAGCGCACTAAGGCTTGTGTTGCCATCCCCCCTCCGCCAACATCTCTCTCCCCTCCAGCTTGGACGACAACATGGCAGCAGGATAAGGGATCAGCCATAACGAGTCTAGACTCACTTCTCGGACGACTGCGGCAATGTCTCCCCACCTCGCTGCAGTACGCAACCGCAAACCGCGCACGGGCCCGAGTCTACGTCTAAGCAGCGCTGTTGCGCTCGAGGTTGCACACAACAGACCTCGACAAAATAGAAACTACGCTTCTAAGATGGAGAGACAGGAGAATCTCCTAGAATAACAATCATCTCAATCATCTGAAAAGCAACATTTCTTATCAGCAATAAAACTGATTTGGTTGCTGTTTGGAAACCCTACTAATTATGGCGGACTGGCACAGGAATGCAGAGAATCTTAATAGCCAACCCCCCCCTTCCTGACTATGTTGGTCCATAACTATAGCGTAGAGTGGAGATCTGGAGAAGTGATTTGTAGCAGCGGGAGCAAAGGTTGTCATTCTCAAGCCTCTCGACGTTTAAATTTAGCACGGGGTCACAGCCGTCATGAGAAGCTCTCCACTTCTCATGTATTTCTGCCCCTCCCCCATTCGCTGGAATCACGGTACCCGTACGGACAAGATAACAATGCTAGGCATCTTTTCAGTGCTTCCTGACAGTCAATACACATACCTTGAGCTCGACATCATCGCAAGCGGAGACAAAGTCTGAACGCGCGCGACCGAAGCGGCTTGATTTCTTTGTGTCCGGGAGCAAAACCGGTCTTTTATCTGTTGCAGTGAGTATGTCTTTTGATGTAAATGAGTCCCATAGAGACAAGGAGGCCATATTGCTTCACTCACTCCCTAAAATAACACGTGCACGTCAGTCCTGATGGTTTTATCTGGCTGTGTGTGTGTGTGTGTGTGTGTGTGCGCGTCAGTTTGACTTACCAGGCACAAAAGAAGGCCTTATTGTTTCTAAGGGCAATTTATATATATTTTTTGATTAATGGAGGTGAAGGCCAGGAGTGGCTGTTGGGGGATTGTGTGTGCATGTGTGCCCGCACACACAGTGCGTGTGTCCATGTACTGTACGCTATAGAAAAGGATTACTGGTTACCAATCAGTAGCTTCCAACTGTACGGTTCTGCAGCAAGGCTGGGGATTAGGGCTGGATCAAAGCTCTTATTCAGGCTTTAAGATTCACTTGAAAATGGGCAGGGAGCGAGAGGCTGGGGGACGGGGGGGGGGGGGGGAGTGGGACGAGGGAGAGAGAGCGGGAGGCTAATGATAGGGCCATGTTGCACACCTGCAGAGTATGGAGAGTATCCAGCATCGGATGGCCGCGGCCGCCTGCGGGGATGCAAGCTGGTTAATTTCCTTTCTCTCGGCCCACTTAGTCCCCGGCTCTGGGGCGTGCATGCAGGGCAACGTTTGGCTTGTGTACACCGTCTGAAGCGGTGTTGTGTTGTGAGTTCAGCCCCCGAGGCTCGTTCACCCGTCTCGTTTCTCTCCCGCCTGCTCCGCACATCTGCGACTAGCGGCGCAGCGCGGCGCCCCACCACGGCCCCACCCCCACTCCGCTATTCGCGCAGAGACCGGAGGCGTGTGCGCAATTATCCCGGCGGCACGCTTTGTGGGTTGTTGGTCGAGTCCTCCGGAAAAGCACGGGAGAGGGCGTACCATCTGGCAAGAGTGGGTGCTTATTCTCTCTCTCTCTCTCTCTCTCTCTCTCTCTCTCTCTCTCTCTCTCTCTGGGCTGTTGAATGCCGTATTGTCCATGGTTCAATGGTACAATTTCTCCTCATGATAATAATGTGTCATGTCGCGATAGTCACAATGTTGTCGATGATATGTTTACATACGCGCCGCAACGTGGGCATCTCATAGGCATACCATGAAACATCATCTTTTCAATGAATTGTGTGTGTGTATGTAACTATCCCTGCCTTCAAAATAAAACTAACATAAATAAACAAGTAAAAACTAGGCAAGCTTAGTTCAGCTGGCTGTGGACATGCATCAGAGTGGGTTTGATGAAGTGTGCAATACTGTTGCATGTCGTGCATTACCGCCACCTACTGTCTACAGGGTGCATTACCACCACCTACTGTCTAGAACAGTGGTTCTCAAAGTGGTTTAATAGATAATTATATATAATTAGTTATACACGACTTAAGCATTTGGCTAATAAAACCTCTAACTTGATTGTGACACATCATGTCAATCTGTCATTAATCAGTTAATTCATGCAGGTCACAACAAACCATTTAGCTGCTAGCTAGCTTGATATATTAACTATTAGTGAAATTATTGCAGTGAGCAAGCATGGAGAAATACCTGTCAAACAAAATCAAGTGAAGATACGATCAAACTAGCTAAATTGAGAAAATATGATTTTCAAATAGTTCCAATGGCCTCTAAGAATATATGGTAGGAAGCATATCAAAGTCCTTATAATCTTATATAATGTCTCTGAGCATATGCTTAAAGGCTGGGTCAGTCATTCTTTCTAACTTCGAGCTCAAATCAAAGCGTCGCTCTGCAGTCCTCCGTAATAATTAGAAACTTCAACATCAACAAAACTGCAGCACTGCGCTTTGGTTCACAATGCATGTTGATGTGTGATGCATCCCCGCAGAGGACTGCAAAGTGATATCGTTTTTGATTTGAAGTTAGCAATAATTACTATTATGCCCTCAAATAAAAACAGTCCTTGGAAACTGTTCTCCTCTGTAAGGGGTCTCTGACCCAAAAAAGATCTCATGGTCTAGAATGTAGCGCCTGCGCTTTTTAACAAGGTCGGTCAGTCGGTCAGTCAGTCAGTCAGTGACGTTTGATCATATCGGTCCAGTCCTACACGCTGTCCGGCAAACATATGGCCTATCCCTACGCCTGGCAGCAGGTGGCGCTCCCTGTTCTAGGGCCCCACAGGACCCCCACAGTACCTCCACAGGAGCTCAACCAGAACCCCCACAGGAGCATAACCAGGAGCCCCACCAGTGGCCCCCACAGAAACCCCACCAGGTGAGGCGTAAAGAAGTCGAGCCCTCACCCGAGCCGACGACCACCATCTACAGTAATGGCCGCCCACGTCTTGCATGTAGAACATAGCTACATGGAGAGCAGAAGGCAGGCATGTTTCTAGGCTTCGCTCTACTATGGCAACCGATTCAACCATGAGGAACGGTAGGCGGATTGATATTGCTCTTAGCTGCAGACAACAACCGCTAATTAGCCTGGCCTGTAACGACCCTCTCAGCCGGAAAGAGCCACTCACCGCTCGCTGGTGTTAGCGCACGCTGGTGTTAGCGCACGCTGTGTCATTTAGCTTTGGACGCCAGCCACGGCAAAGGGAGACATTCGTGAGTCGCGGAGTCACACGGGGGTCTCTCTCTCTCTCTCTCTCTCTCTCTCTCTCTCTCTCTCTCTCTCTATTTTTTACACCCCGCCACCCAGTCTTTTTCCCCTCTCATGTCTTTTCAACAGCCTTCCATTAGTGGTCAGAGCGCCCCCGCTTTCCCTGGCTGTAGAACTCCCCCCCCCACCTGTCAGATGCTCTGCGGGGCTCAGGCCCAGCCATAATGTGCCGCATTACTGCGCTAAGTAGCGTCGTGCCGCGCGGCGCTACTTACCTAGCGGTGCGGACAGAGGAGCAGAGGAGAGGGAGCCCTCCAACAGGGCGCAGACTCTGCCCCTGCCCCTGCTGACATCTCCTCTGCTCATTAACAGCCCTTCTTAAGACCCTCTTTCTTCAAGGCTGACCGGCCCCAGTGGAGCCCTCCCCCCACCCACCACCATCCCACCTCCTGTCCATTTCCCCGCGCTGCCACTCCTTAGCCTCCTAAGATCCAGGCCCGTTTCTCCTCACTGAGTTTTCATCGTGTATTTCTGGTACTCATACCGACCTTGACTGTCTTTGTTCGCTCGGCTGAGGTATAAAACATTTTTATAATATAATTATTACTTTTTTCACTGTGGCCATATTCCACTCACCGACAACCTCCTTACGGTTGCTTAATGAAACATTATTGGCGTTTTAAATCCCCCTCAACCTTACAATTTTGATTTCCAGTGGGTGGAAATGGGAAAGATTATTACACATTTGAGACTATTAAATAAAGCATTACAGCACTTGCAGCTAATTAAAGTGAAGACATTTACTGACCCAGAGGGAATAAATTATCAACGGTTTAACGTTACTTTTGTGTGTGATGTGTGTATATGTGTGTACACACACACACACACACACACACACACCTGTGAGGTACTTTTAGTTATTGACTGTTTAGCAGAGCTGCAAGTTAATACATATCTTAGCCAGCTCTAGTACATCTGTGTACCACTAGTACAGTACATATCCTTGGCTTACTGGGTGAAGCTGTTGAAAAACAGCCACATTCCAGTAGTCACTGTATTGTCTGATCTTTATTACACTTCATTTTCAGTTTCTCCCTGTTCCAGTGTCAGCATCACGATGCTAGCTCAAATATATTTGCTAAAGCAGCCACAAGTCTGGTCTAGTTAGAGCTGCTTGTAGCAATAAAACCTCCCTCCACAGAGGAAGGTGTTCCTGACGTGTGGGTAAAAGAATGGGGGGGGGAGGGTGGCAGGATAATGTAGTGGTCTCGGTGTTGGACTGAAGGTTGTTGGTTTGAGCCCCGGAGTTGGCCCGCCTGTAAGCAACGTTAAGCAAGATGCCTAAACGCTACCTGCTCCTTCTAACATGTTTCATTATACTCATTCATTGGTAGTGTTGTAGTACTCAAGACCGGTCTTGGTCTCGAGACCACGTTTTAAAGGTCATTTTTACTTGTCTCGGTCTCGGACCAAGAGGACTCTAAATATTAATTCAAATCAAGACCACAACTGCGGGAATTAATTTATTGCCGCCAGGTGCATCTTATTTTATTTAGTGTGTTTTTATGGGAATAATATACATTTGAGAAGTGCCTATAGTTATTAAGTCACACATTTTATCATGTAATGGATGCAGTGTGGGTGTTAGGGCCTGAGGAACCCTCGCGCAGACACAAAATGGAGGCAGGGCATGGGGGGAGCTGGCACAAATGTAATAGAAGGCCAAAAACACAGAAACTCACGGAAAACAGAAGAGTGGAGACACGGCAGGGGAACCGCACGGCACAGGACTGAACCATGAAGCACTAGTGAACAACATCAGAACACAACAACATACACAGACTAAATACACCAGGACTGATTACAGGAGGAGACACCTGGGATGGTGGAAGGAATGAACAACTAGGGAAGCGGGAAAACACAGACCGGAAGGAAAGCGCACCAAGACAAGGCAGAAACAAACTTCAGAATAAAACAGGAAATACAAGATAGGGAATTAACAAATATAGGACAGACCAGAACATGGAGACAAAAACAGACAGACCACTACAGGACCAACAGACAGAGGACACCCTGCTCTGGTCTCGATCTAGACTCGATCTCGACTCCTCAAAGTCTTGATCTCGTCTTGGTCTCCAGACCCTCTGGTCTCGGTCCTGACTCGGCCTCCTCCTGCCTTGGTCTCGGTCTCGGATTGAATCTTGAAGAAAGAGGGTCTTGAGAAAGGCTGTTAATGAGCAGAGGAGATGTCAGCCGGGGCAGAGGCAGGAGGGATCCCTCTCCTCTTCTCTTCTCCTCTTCTGTCCACACCCCTACTTAATGTATATGTCCCATGTATGTGTGTGTGTGTGCGTATCATACAGTAGATAGGCGCGGCAGCGCTGGTGGTTAAAAGCAGGCTCCTACACACTGCCAAACAGAGCTTGGCCTGAGGGAGATGGTTGCACATGCTGTGCCTGTTAAGGCCTCCCCTGTTATTCAGACCAGCTGTCAACAAGGGGACAAGGCCGCCATTTATGCTAGAGGTTTTGTTCCCGCAAACGAAACAACTAGCATAGTAAAACCTGGGCTTCCAAATTAAATCTTCAACTGTATAAAACATCTATTGCTGGAGTGTTTAAAAGACCATCCGTGAATATGGAAAATAAGCTACATTCCCATCTCTGCTCGTGTGATTGCTACTAGCTTCACGTACAGTGCAGCCACAGTGATCATGTGATCATGTGACGTGATCGTTTTCAATGATGAGACGTCAGTTCACTGGTGAAAGAAGCCCGGCCGTGCACAGAAGTTCACACCCGGTCCTTAGGTCGACAAAATGCAGTGCGGCAGGTGAAGGCAAAGATTAGGATGCTTCCCATAACAAATCCAACAGCCCATAACAATTCCAAACGTACCGCTTGTGTGTCTGTGGGAAGATTTAATAATGACTTCAATCCCTATCTATTCTCTTAAAGCTGTATTGTCATCGCTTGGGGAAGTTTGGGGAGGTGAATTATGTTTGTGTTTTGGCAAAATAAATGTATTTGCTCATATATAATGGGGCTTTTTCTCTACAATTTGTTGATCTCTGCAAAAGCAGAACTCCCGAGACTTGCTTTCTGCCCGATTGGCAAAAATATTCAACCTTATCTTTAGAAAAACGTCTTCAGCCACGGCGGACCCTGTGACTCTGATCTGCAGTAAATGTCAACATCAACATCGATTTCCACTCAGATCTCTGACACATATTTTGTCTGGTCAAAATTTGTGATGAATGTTGTGGATTTTAGAGTAACTGTGCAAGTTTGACGTCTTTAAAAAGCCTTTGCTATACAGCGGAAGGGGAAGGCCCACCACATTCATGTCCATCCCGGCTAGTTCTTCCATGTGATATACTGTAGGTTTATTGGTTTTTGGGTGTCTTCTTGTTTCCATCATGTAACTTCATGTGTTATATTGTATGACAAAATGTACTCATTGAAGTTTTTTTTACGACCATTAGCTTTAGTTTACTCTCAATGTCAATTGATCCATGCCCCTGACAGGTAAATGCATTAACGACATTGTATGTGATGGCCATTATTATAAATATGTTCTTAGTATATGATTTAATATGATATAATAATTATATTGAATGATATTATTAAAACAACAATGTTGAGTCAATGCACTGTTCCTGAGCTTCTCTTGAATCTTGCAACAAAAGGAATTCATTGCTAGATGAACTTTCATTGCCTGTATTTGTTTAACCTGTAGCACAGGTGTTCAGATCCACTATAATTGGTCCACAATAAAACATCTTACCTAGACGTAGGTTTATGCCATCATATAAGTATGGTTTGCTAATATGAGCCTATCCAACATGTATAGTCTGTGGCATATATAAGATATGCCACCTAAACTCATGCCACCACTACAGATCCACTATATTCCCTCCAGAATATATCCTAGTTCATTACAGATGGCCGTTGCAGCTAATATTGACATGTGCATTGATGTACATATGGCCACACGACGCGCCGATTTAGATCGGGATAAATTATCTGTTAAGTGCCAGCAACCCGATCCATTAGCGCCGCTGGAGCAAACCACTTGGCCAGCAGCTAGTGTAGCTTTACACTGAGGGGAGGAACCCTACAGATGGTACCTGTTCTAGTCCCCGTTAAGTGCTGAGACTGCATCCATAACCTCTCTTCTGCCCGTTAGCCTGTGTCCCACGAGTCTTCACCCAGTGAACATAGGGGCCCGCCCTGCCAAACACAGTCGCCTTGCCAATATATGCGTATAAAAGGAAATAGGATTATAGATTAGTGGAACGGATCAGATTCCCCAGTAGCTGTGAAAATTTGATTGGCCCGCATATCCCTGTTAGATGGAAGATGTTTTTTTCCCTCCCATCTGACATAAGAGATAACCTTAGACCTAGAAAAATTCATATTTCCTTCTTTCTTCATTCTTTAACAGAATTTTTCTTTTATATATCACAAATGTGCCATGGTGTGTTTTTTAAGCAGTTTCACTTTTTAGTCATCAAGCTATATTGAAAGTGCAAAGCTTTCAGAGGAATATAAATTAAAAAAAGGTTGTTTTCCTTTCTGACTAGAAATGGTAGTTGCTGACTAGAAATGCTCAAAGGTAATATTGAGACCAGACGAAACGGCACTAATGCTAATGTATTCGGTGCTTGGTCTTAACATCAGATACATGGCTCATACTGCAGTTAATTACCATCTGTTCACACTGTAACACTTCCTAGCCACAGCATGTCGGCATATATATTCAATTACATCCTCTGAAATAAGATTATAGCTTTCAATTGTATTTTTGTCCTGAGCAGCCTGCTTAGCATTGTGACCACCAGGTGAAGACCATCATGCGAGTCTGGCGGGGGGTTTCTGCTTGTTATTATCCCCTTGATGGACTGGATGGTGGGATCCAGTGTAGCTGAGTTGGCCTGTTCCACAAACCCCCCCCCCTTCTCCGCGGTAACCAATCCTGCAAGGGCATTATTACTCTTCTACAACTCTGCTGAGCAGAGAATGCCAATGCCGCTGTTGGAGATGCAGCCGAACTGGACTGGACGCTTCCTATTCCTTGAAGCCCCTCTAACGTTTCCATCTTTTGAGGAGAGTCCAGATCCGCTCATTACACATCGCTTTGTAGCTGAATACTGGTTGCTTGTTTTCTATGTATGTTTCAGTCAATCTGTCAGTCAACGATATCTTTAGCTCTCATTGGTAGTCGCCTCAATCGTATCGCCTTAAGTTTGAGATTTGTTTAACTCGCTACCCGCCCACTTACTGTCGCCGAAAAATTATTTCGACTGTCGCCGCTCGTCGCTGCTAAGTCGCTTGCAGTGGTTCCGGGGCTTTACACTGTGTCAGTGTAGTAGAGTACAGCCCTTAGTGGCTACAAACCATCTCATAACTCAACTACACTCTATTTCTCTAGCACAAAACAGTAACTAACACAGTACAGCTGAAAGCATTTCGCAGTGCCATGGATGTACATGGTATGTTTTTATCTTAAGTGGTCCCAGTGGGAGACAGAGCAACTAAACCTGACACGGGCAGCTCCTTGCTCCTCACATTTGAACCACGACCAAGGACTAGATAGCCTCTGAAGCCTACTGTAATGCACAGGTTACAAAACAGTATTTCTTTTTTTTTTTTTACTAATTGGACTCAAAGCCGATTCCAAGGCCCTCTTAATGATACTGTCTTGCTTGACTGAGTATTTCATTAGTTCATCTGTGCACCTCTGTCAGGGGTATGTCTAATTGGGCCTAATTGATTGAAAGCATGAAGAACATTAGGGCTCTTATGGCTATCGACACAATGGGTCTCAATGCAGAGGTGCTCACATATTGGAATCGAATGATAATTGATTGAGTTAGAAAGAGCGGAATGCGATAATTAATTCAATACTTAAAAAACAATTACTCGACATGAGTACGAGTTAGAAAGCGCTATTGCTGTGGTAAGGGTTTTCCACGGCAGAGAAATGATCTGGTAGCCGTTAATGCTTATCGATATTACATGACAACTCGGCCCATAGAATGAAATCCTCGTCTGTTGCGTGCATTTCAAAGGCATACTTTGCCTTCCACAGACAGTCACATTTGAAAGATACCATTGATAAACGCTGGCTGACACACTCGACATCTCGCGACACCTTTGACTCCACCGCCGTTTTATCTGCCGAGAGGACCGTATGGGTGCCTGCACTCCGTCGAAGGGGGGGGGGGGGGTGCGCGCCACTTGGTCTGGTAACCGTGGCGCCGTGGGAGTCGGGCGGGGCACCTGCCGACAGCCACATCACCTGCTCTCACATGAAATAACCCTGTTCATTCTGAGCCAGCCTGCCACCGTGCCTTTTGATCAATGCCTGCCGTGGCAGCTAGCCGCTTGAGGACTCATGCTGATCTGAGTTCACGTTGCTGCGCGTGCATGTTGTGTGTGCGTAATGCACAAGCACGCACATGTGCACACGCACGCATTATTGGCACGGTGTCTGATTGAAAAGCATTTTTCACCACTGTGTTTATCTGTAATAATAATAATAGTCATTACGCTCATATGGAGCTATTGAAGGAACTTCAAGGTGCACTCTACATGTTGTAGGGGACCCACCTCCACCACAGCCACTGACAGGCAGCGACTCTAAAAGCACCCTTATACATTGCAAGGGCTAATTTGCACAGTAGACTCTACATTATAAATAACTCCTTCCAATGCGTCTGTATTGTTAGACGTAGAATATGGGACATGTGCATTTAAGCAGGGGAGGGGAAGGCTTCACCGGTCTGTACTGTACAGCTGCCTGCCAGACTGCAGCCCTGCACTACACTGTATGTAATTACGCCAACACAGCGCTTGCTTCATGGAGCAGGACTCTGCACAGCCCTCACAATGGCAGGCATGCACAGAGGCCTTCCGGCGTGGAGACAAGCGCGCTAATGAATACAAGTCAATCAACCGTTGTGCTCGGACGCAAGCGGCGCGCGCGGCGTCTCCGAGGCGCTCTTGAGCCAGAGCGCAGACAGGAGGACAGACAGGACAGGACAGGAGTATTACTTTATTGATACGCGGGAAAGGCTATTATGTTCCCACACACATACACAAGCAACACGGGAGCGGACTGAGGCAGAACAACGTAAGCTTTGTGTCTAGCGTAGTGTACACATGCATACTCTGTAGACAATACTTACTCCTGAAAACAGTGGAATGTTGCTAGAGGTACAGATGCCTAATTGCAAGTGTAAAGAGGAAGAGTAGCCGTGGGCGACCGCGCCTCGCCACATATGAGTGGGAGCGGTTTCAGGGCCAAGGTGCTCCACACACAGCTAGGCCAAGCAAAGAGGAAAAAGCGGAGCCTTGTTAAAGTTTTCCAGAACCACGAAGGGTTATCAGCCGTCACTCACCTCCCCCACGCTCCCCCAGATGCAGGGCCTTTATTTAGGGGGCGGGAAAGATAATCACAGTTCCAGCTTGACATTTGCCCGACACGAGGTCTCATGTTCCCCTTGACAGCTGGTGGTCCGGTCTGGGGGCCAGAAGCACGTAAATGCACCCCGTTGAGTGCGCATTTGGTTCTGCTTTAGTCTGCAACAGGAGGAGTAATTCCATTGCGTTTGTCGTGAGATTTGTCTTCATTGTAATGAAGCATATGGACATTTGCCGAAATAAAACACACAGATTCCAGGTTGCAATTTAGACGTCACTCTCGTGGATTTCTACGCCTACAGGGAAAATGTAGACAAGGGGGATGTACCCCCTGAAAGTATAGCTATCTGTTTGAAAGTGAGCGCAGTTCTCATCCTCTGCAAGGTGTGCCAAATGTTGCAGCCAGCCTCTAATGGTGGCTTGATCAATGTTTAAAAGGCTGTATGAAAGAATGCAAGAGAAAGACCGTTTGTTGAATCAAGCTTCCAGAACATCCTGTAAGGATGTGATTATCACTGACAGATAAGGTCAGGCACAGGACCACCAGTACACACAGGACCTCGTGTGTCAGGTCAAAAAGGCAGCTGCATGTATTTGTTTGACTAAGGTGTGACTACCACTTTTAGATAGGAAGGAACTTGGTTCCTGTGTCGGAAGGAACTATAGGGCCGTAGTAGAGGAGAGAGATTTTATCACGTCTTGGCTAAACATTTGTAACTAAAGTGAGCATGACTGAGATAAAATCCCTTATCTCTCGTCAATGATTACCTTAAATAATTCTGGTGATATACTAGCGAAGATTTCTTTTTATTCTTGTTTGTTTCATAGTTTGAGAAATCCTAGAACAATTGGAACCATGTTGGAAACAGGTGTTATATTAATTGGACCATAATGGTTTTGTCTGAAGTTCAGAGCTTATATATTAAAATAAACATTAAAACGCTTCTCCTGAAGGAAATCAAGATTATTATTTTTGTAAAGAGGTAAAATAAAAGAAGGGCTCCTTTCTAGAGCTACACACATTACTGCCCCTTGCTGAAATAGAATACACTTATTAGGAAAGTTATTTGGGAGAGAATGGAGTTGGCACACTTCACCAAATGCAGTAAACCTTAAAAGCAATCAGTCACAAGAATGAATTGCAGTACATAAACTCCCCCGGCAATAAAACATAAATCATATATAAATGTGTTATTCATTGAATAAAACAGTTTTGAATATGAAAGTCTAATGTGAAATTGAGTCAACCTTTTAAAATAAGAAAAAAAAGGCCAATTAACTTTCCTTGCTGAAGAGAAAAACAGCACTTGCATAATAATTAGAATTGCCGGTTTATTCATATATTAATTAGATACTTAGGAAACCTAATATAATGAATTATCTTCATTGTGTGGACATGCTCCTACATCAGGATCCACATATTCAGCATGACAGATATTCTTGTTCTCCGTGATAAAACTGACACGCCACCTACGTAGCTCCAGCATCACACCTGTTCACACAAAGCTGAGCTCCCAGCCATTGGAATAAATGCCTTGTTGTCTTTCCAGGGGCTGACGCTTCACTATCTCAGTGTACTGTACACCCGCACAACCAAGAAACACTGGTTTCTGTGTCTGAATGGCATACAGTGTAAAATAAACTGTGTTCAAGTAGAAGATAGATTTAGTTTGTATGCAGTAGCATTCCTCTGCCAAGTAGACTTATCACAGTATCAGCCCACCCAAGTACTCAGTCTTATTCCTGATGCCTCTTGTTTTCCAACGCACCAACCTACAAATTTGAGGTGGTCTTTGAAGGTAAACCCTTTGCTTTGAAAATGACATTCGATAGTGCACCATCCCCACAACCCCCCTTGAGTCAACAAAAAACCTGTCTTGTTTGCACTCATCACCCCCCCCCCACCCTCCCCCTCCTCCCAATGCATTGTAGAACCTGTTGCTATGGTGCTGTGTTTGTGTAGGTAGAGCTGTATTTGCTCTTAACCCACCTACCCTATCTCCCGCAGGGTATATGGTATGCTTGTGTAGTACGCAATACACACGGCCAGCCTGAAAGGTTCCTGGGATCAATTCGGCGTGTGTTGTCCCTCATCCAGACCAACGCAATCGATTGGCGGTTTACCTTTTCTTATTGTACACGGCTCGAGGTGTTAACTAACGCTACCGAAAAGTACACCGGGAAACGCGGGAGCCAATTGAACTGACCCGTTCAATTCGGCCAGAGTGTTTGTTTGCTCTGCTATGAAGGATGTTCATTTTTATAGCCGATATATAAGATACTGTCTGTGAATTGCCTCTTGCGCTGGCAGAATGCATGCCTTCTATTAAAGCCACTCTACCAACACTACTGTTGTGTTGTGTGCTCTTAAAATAAATGCTGTCATTTCTGAGCATTATATCTATGAACAGGAATTCTTCCTTTGGAAGGAAAAAAAAAAAAGCATTTTAAATCATAAAATGTGTTTTTTTCCCCCTGTACCTTTCATATGAAAGAGAGGGAAAACTACACAGGTCTAACTATTACAAACAGCTGATGGGAATTCTTTGTTCTTATGTTTTACTTGCCATGGTGTCAGCTTTCAGGGCTAAAGCAGGGATCTTGAGACAGTGCTGCATTGTGTCGAGAGAGAGAGAGAGAGGGGGGGGGGGGGAGAGAGAGAGAGAGAGAGGGGGGGAGAGAGAGAGAGAGAAAGCAGCTGTGCATGAGGAACAGCCGCAGACAACAGTAGCGTTCGTCGGTGGACGGCCTCTCTCCGGCCTCTCTCCGGCCTCACCGCTGTGCGGAATGACCAGAATCTGAAACACCCCCCCCCTTCCCCAGAGCTCAAAGGAAAGTAGCTGGAGCGTGAAGACCTCGCTGTTCACGTCCATCCATCGTGACCCTCCATCCATCTTCTCTCCATCCTTCTGCATTAAATAAATAGCAAATAGCGCCACTACAGCAACACCCCCCCCTCCCCCATCTCTTCCCTAACCCGACGCCGTAATACAGGGCTATTCAACTCCGGCCCTGGAGTGCTGGACCCTGCATGATTTACATCTCTCCCTGCTCCAACACGCCCGGTTCAAGGTCTTTAGAAGCCTGATAACGACCCGTTCATTTGAATCAGGTGTGTTGGAGCAGGGAGTGATCTCCAACGTGCAGGGTGCGGCCCTCCAGGACCGGAGTTGAACAGCCCTGCCGTAATGTGTTCTCATTGGGAAGGGTGGGGGGGGGGCAAAGAGGGGAGGTATTTTGGGTGACAACACACAGATAACCCGCAGCGCTTGTCCGGGCGGTCCCAAGACATCCCACATGGCGGGAGGCATACATTCTATTAACCTAACCGTCCTGGGGGGGTGGGGTCCTCCCTCTATGGTCCCTTCTCAAGGATTCCTCCCTTTCTTACCCATGTGGCTTTGTACGGACATTTTTCCTTGCCCGGGGGGAGGAGCAGGTTATGGGGGTGTTTCCGTGGGAAATATGGGGTTGCACAGCCCTTTGAGACTGTATCGTGATTAAGAGCTATATAAATAAACTTGACTTCTCAACACCCTGCGGGCCTGACGACTCTTTAGCCTCTGGGGGCAAGGGGGTCCAATATTTCTGAGGGTTCTTGTGTAGCCGGTGGATACGTTATATCCAGAGTCAGAATCTCCACGTCCTTGTGTTTACAGTCCGGTTAGCAACTTGAGATACGAGAAAGGAATTGGAATTGAGCTATTCATCTAATCTTTATATATCAATATCATGAATGCAGATACATTAATAACAATTGTGAATTAAAAGTTATCGTAATCAGACGATTAGCAGAGTTTTCAGGGATTGCACTTCGGCCAATGAGGTTTGCTCTCCTTTTTTGCTCTCCAGACAGACTGCACCAAAACCTAGCAGTTATCTCATAGAGATTAGGCAGTGAGTAGTGCTTTCAGTGGTTATTAAAGATTACGAGGTGGAGAGGAATGCTGCTCCTTTAGATGCTCTGCCTGCCAAGTTGGGCACGTATTGCCAAGGCTGGGATAGTGTTGTGTGGTGGAGTCCCCAATTACCCAACCTGGGCTGTTTTTTTTCTTCTTTTTTTCCCCCAGCATGCACACAGAACGGACAGTTACAGTAGCAGACTGTGAGAAGATATTCAGTGAATTTGACAAAGTGTATTAGCTTACAATCCCTGACTCCTCCATTAAGTGCATTGCCCAAGGCCTTGCCAGCCATCAACGCTACATTCACAAAATAGTGACTAATAGCTACAGTTATCCATGTGTGACTGAAGTTGCACCTATATGGATATAATATCCATCTTTGTATTTTTGTAATATTACCTTTGTAACCTCCTTTACTTTTTAGTAAAAGACGGTCTAGCAAGCTGCGGTTTTATAAACTCCCAAGGTTAGGACCGCATTAGGAAACATTCCCTTTTCATATTGCGCACCAACAACGTGGCGTAATTAGCTACATATTTTATGGTTAGAGTTGTTGGTATTGCTTAGGAAGTTTAAGACTCTGTTTGCACATATTTCTCAGGAACAATGTACAGTATATGTTTTGCAAAGGCTGCTGGATTTTTTAAGCATTTGTTGTATTGGAAGATGTTTGTTATTTGTGTCATTGTAATTTTAAATGCTGTTCCGTTTCTTGGCCAGGCCATCCTTGAAAAAGAGATGTGCTGTATCTCAATGGGTTGTTTTCCTTGGTTAAATGAAAGGTAAAATGAATGAGTGAATAAAAGCCCAGCACTGTGTGTTGTTTTTCTTGTGTTGCAGTGCGAGGCATGGAAACGGTCACGGGCATTTACGGGAGCACCCTTGTCGTGCCGTGCAACAATAATGCTCCGCCTCTTGCGGATCTGCTGTTCACCAAGTGGAAATACGTAAGTATTTATAACAAAAAACCATCTTAAGTTAATGAGCACTGTTTTAAGGTCACCTTGGCAAAAAGCAGGTTTCTGTGTGTAATGTTTAAAATCTTTCCTCTGTTCTGGTTGAAACAATGACCTGAGCCTGCTTGCTGTTTGAAGCACAATCTTAAGTAAACCTGTAATTAGTTCTCAGGTCCCATTATCATATCAAGAAGAAGACAAACTACAGCCTCAGCCTTTATTCATGGATAAAGACTGTTCCTGCTAATGATTTTGTCTTTTATCAGGCCTAATGGGGCAGAGCTTTGTCAAAGTGTGCTACATCATTTGTTACAGCTGGGTGTATATTGGTATGTATGTGGGATTGTCGTTAGGCTTACGCATTAGCATCGTGGTCGATGAGCAGCGACACATCGCTCTGTTGCATGCAAAGACTTGTGTTGACATGAATGACATTATTATTGGCCTAATCTAATTTAACGATATTTTGTCATTCAACCTTTACAACAAATTCCTATAAAAAAACTGAGGAGCAAAATGCTATCAATTTTCTTTCACAAGATCTTTCACCTCTTCATTCTCTCCATCGTTTTCCCCATCTTCCCCCCCACCACGCGCGCGCGCATGTGTGTGTGTGCAATAGGAGCTCTGCAGAATAAAGGGCCTAAGCAAGATGTTTCCACCCTAATAACATAATAATACCTGCTGTGGGAATTAGCAGGCAGCGTGCTTCCTTAGGCACCGAGCAGTCAAGGTGTGTCTCTAAATGTTCCCCCCTCGCCCCCATCATCTCACACCCTCTCTCCTACTCCTCCTCTCCTCTCTCCCTCCTCTCCTCAGGAGAAAGATAGCGGTGAGTCGGGGGACCTGCTGCTGAAGCATGCCGAGAAAGATGCGGCCACGGTGCAGGCCAGCGACGGCTACGCCACCAGGGTGAGCATCTCGCCAAACTCCAGCCTCCTGATCAGCCACGTCACCCTGCAGGACCAGCGCGTCTACACCTGCATGATGGTGTCGCTCAACAACCTCAAGGAGTACCCAGTCACAGTGCAGGTCCAGAGTGAGTACAGCTGCAGACATGGGCTCAGCGGGTGCCACGGTTACCGTGCAGGTCCACCGTGAGTACAGCCGTAGACATGGGCTCTGTGGGTGCCACAATTACCGTGCAGGTCCACAGTGCATGTCTAGTTTCGCAGAGCCAGCCTTTACTTTCGTAACGTCTGGGACGCAGCGCTGGCTAACCGTGTCAAGATCCGACTACTTGACAGGAGAGGTATTTTGATTGACATGCACGACCACTGACTACGTAACTCAATGACAAAGTCAATCGTTAATCAGAGGAGTCTCTGGATGTTTTCAGGTAGGCCTATTATCGGTTGTCTACGGTTACAGCTTCAAATAAGTTTAACTAATTAAATTAGTAAATACAGCACTGCATTAGCGTTGCACCGGAATTACAGACACAGACTTGTGAGTGACAATGCTGCCAGCCAATGAAAATTGACTTCCTCACTTCTGGAAAGTCGTCGAGCGTACGAGGGTCTGTGTATCAGATGTTCAGTTGCTCATGTGACGTGGTGCTGATGGATGGGAGAGGCTGAGACAATACAAGCGCAGACATGGTCTTAGTGGGTGGAATTTGATTGATAGGGTTGGGCAATATGGTTACACATCTTATCATAATAAAACATATCAGGGTGCAGTTAGCAGGTACACATATGCAATACAATGTAGTGGCAGTCTATTTGGCCTTGTTTAAAATAGATATTGCAGTGGGAAAGAATGGGGTTTTGTAGGATCTCTTTTTGGCTAGAGGTGCTCTGCGGCAGATGTATGATTGGTGTGATATTCATGTGATTATCACAATCGGTATGAATAATGAACATGCTCAATGAAAGGACAGAGTGCATTTATGTCCACACAGTTATTTTTAGTGTACACACTTATTGGGCAACATTGCTGTTGTTGTGATTAGCTACGTTCCTCTTTAGTTCCTCGTTAGTCTTGCTGAGCAGTTTCCTGTCTTGCTTGAGTACAACTGTGACTCATTTTTATTCTATCCGAAATCTACCACCTCATCATCACCTTTCCAAACCAAAGAAACCGAGCACACAAAGCCAGTGGATTAATAGGACCGACAAGGAGTCTGGCATTATAGTAGTTAGTTAGCAAGGAGCACTTAAAATCCTAGCCTTTTGTGAGAAGTAAATGGTCCATAATGATGAGAAATGTTCTCAATAAGTTGGCTAGGGAAAAGTTGCCGATAACCTGGGCAATGTACTTGTCAGCTTCCTTACTTTGTAGCTCCTTCAGTGACCTCTCCGTTTCTTAGGCAAGAACCGAAAAGAACTTCACAGATTAAAGTAGTTCTGTAGACGAAAAAAGCGAAGAGTGCTCCAGTGGGTCAGGAAACTGACTCGTAACACTGATTCGTTGCTCCTGTGTTTCCAGAGAAGCCCTCGCCGCCCGAGATTATGGACAAGGCCAAGGCGCTGGTCAAGGATCAGCTGACAATGGTGAGATTCTGTAGTGTGCTCTCTTTGACAGACTTCTGTGCAAGTGATAATGCACCACACGCACGCACATGCTACACTGATGTAGCTTATGCTCCTATACACCCAAAGCACCAGAATACCTAATTGGAACAGCTACACACAATGTTCTGAACTAGTTTCCAGGAAAGGAAAGGAGCTAAACACCTATTCATTAGCCACGGGCCTTTGCTTTGAACTCCGTTAACCCTGACGCTACGGTACGTACTGTACACCTCCTGGCTCCTACAGTACAGCCCGTAGATCATTAATTCAGTAACTGTGGGGGGGAAAGGGCGCATCGTTCATTCGAGTGCTGCTTCGGGGGGGCTCAGCTACGTGTGACCGGCCGGCTATGTGCCCTGAGAGCCGATGCAGAAGCGGCGACGCTGATGTGGACGGTTTCGTGGCCAGGCCGGGGTAGCTAGGCAACTGACCGTGCGTACGGGGCCTGAATCGTGAGGCAGTGGAGAGCAAAAAGGGCAGAGTGTCGCGTGACGTGGCAGCAGGCTGTGTTAGCCGCGCTCGCTTCCCTGCGCACCGGAGCGCAGCGCCGTGATTGGACAACGGCGACATGTGACTCACGAGTGGCGGGAGGTTAATGAGACATTGTGATATTGAAACACAGAGGGAGACAGCGCTATCAACATTAAAGGTGAAGCAATGCTGGAGAAAGATTGTTGATATTTGAACAAACCACCTCTCCCAGCATTGCCAACACCCCCCTCCTCCCCCCTCACACACACACACACATCGCCCAGGCTGGGATAGCATGTGTGGTGCGGTCTGCACCACTGTTTGTGCTCACATTGACAGAGCCTGGGCTGTTTAGAAACACCAGATTATTTTGTCTATTGTCTGAAGACAATTCACAGAGTTTGACACAAGGCGTATTAGCCTACAGTCGCTGACTCCACCTTTAGTTATAGCTTATGAACTGAAGTGGAGACCCAGCACAGCTACCGACATTAAATAAACAATAGGATGGAGTTATACACCGTTCCTACACCAGAGAGCCCAATGTGGAGGAACTTGCTGCTGTAGTGTGCCATGATGCAATACTGGGGTTATTAGATTATTGAGATAGATAGAACAAACACAAGGCAATACCATCAGCCACACATTCACTGCAGTCACCCAGCCTCCCTAGCAAGCTTTCCATCCACCCCACACACACACACACACACACAGGCGCTGCGATCCCATTTATTATGGATCGAGTGCTGCTCCTGCTGAAGAATTCGGGCCTCATTTCGAGCACCTTTGAGCATTCCATAGAAGGGTAGACACACAGGCAGAGAGAGGCTGTGCGGTTTTTATATGCCGCGAGGAGGGATTGTGGGCAAGTAGTTAAGAGTGCCTCATGCTCTCTCTCACACACACGCGCGCTCTATACACACGCGCACATGCTCACACACCTTGTGAATGACTAATCTTAGCTTGAGAGCGATTATTACGAAACGTGCATGGTTGTGTTTTCATGTCAGTCAAGATGTGACGGTGACTCATGAAAACAGTCAGCCCTCCAGAATGTAAGATGCTCGATAAAGAATGCAAACCTTGAGGCAGGGCGCTTCATATTGGCAAAACAAAAACAAAAAGACAATAGACAGACGGACAAAGTCTCGCTTCTCTACGCTTATCTGTGGGAACAGAATGCCTGGAGTCACTCCTGTCCTGCAGATATCTGTGGATGCTCAAGGACTCAGAGACACACAAGTCTGCATAGTGAATATACTGTACTTGTAAAATATTAAAACCACACTACAGTTCAACATCAGGTCAACGTCGAGAAAGTTCTTGTTTGACGTCTTTGTTTAAGGTTTGTAATCAAGTATACGAGACACATTTTATGTATAATGTGTATAAACATGACACATGCTGCATACACAAACGCACACGCATGTGCATATTTAACACAAGTGTTCAATCATATTTAGCAATATTTAAGTTAAATACAGAAACATGTATTTACAGATACATAAACATGTGATTACTGTGGGGTGGCGGGGTTGTCTGACACATTTGTCTCTTACATTTTCTCCTACACGTACAAATTCCTTGTATGTGTAAATCTTATGATGTGTTCATGCAAACACATGAGTGTGAGAGTTTGTTTATACTGCACAGACTCATGAAATCTTCAAACAGAGGCTATATTCTCTGGGAACCTGTTTTCATCTAGAGTAGTCCTCTAGTCCTTCCATTGGTCAAGTAAGAACTAATGGATTATGTTGTTACTATTATGTTGTTGCCCTAGCTTTGGTTATGTAGCCTGCCAGTTCCTGCCACTGAATTTTTATTCTTATTCTATACACATATTTAGTCTCCTTTTTTAGGAATTCTCGGGGGCGCAATGTAATTATAAGGTGTAGTCAGCTATTGCAAGCTAACTGTAAGCGAATACACTTTTTGTCAAATTCACCAAATATCTCCTCGCATTTCGTTAGCTTACCGTTCTCTGTGCGTGTTGGAAAAATGATCTGGTACTTCCATAAATAGAAACATAAACAAAGTGGCAAACACTGCTTACAACAACAAAGCTGTAGTGCTGCGCTTTGCTTCACAATGTGTTTCGATGTGTGAGGTGGCGCTGGGTGAGGATTTGTTTTGATTAAGTTAGCAAGCGTTCTCGAGAATCACTGACCCTGCCTTTAACAAGGCAAGAGTCATCAAATTGAGGTCCTGCCTGTCTCTGGGTGTTTTAAGGCCCACAAATTGAAACGCATTGCAAAGCCTAGGGCATTGTAGTTGTGAGCGGTGTTTACCACTTGGTTTATGTTCCTATTTACGGAGCCAGGGCTGTGTAGAAGCATCGCATTATCTCTTCAACACGCACAGAGAAGGGCAAGCTAGCGAAATGCGAGGAGAGATTTGGTGAATTTTGACAAAAGGTGTATTATCTTGCAATAGCTGACTACACCTTTAAGCCTGTAAAGCCTCCCGAAGGCCCTCCGTTAAGAGCCCAGGTGCATTAGCATATCTGAGAGGCCTGCCTTCCCTTCCCCCTGCCCCGCTCAGTCTGTTATTTTAAGATGGCAGATGCAGAAATCCTCACCCCTCACCCCTCCTGCTCCTCCTCCTCCTCCTCCACCCTGCCCTGCTGGTGTTCGAACGTTCCACCTCGCTGTGCTTTCAGCAGGAGCACAAGGTGTTCTTCTCATGCACACTGTAGGCACCGGTGTGTGTGTGTGTGTGGGGAGAGGGGGTGGTGTGTTGGCAATGTGACCCCCCCCCTCCCCCCCACATTGCGCACACAAACACACAAACACACACACACACACACACACACAAGGTGTGACACACACTTAGCAGCTTCCCTGGGTGTGTTGGGTACTTTACAGCAGCGAGTACAGCAGAAGAACCCCCCCCCCCAGTAGTTATTCATCAAAGTCCCCGTGGGGGGGGAAAGCTAAAAGAAAGGTACTTCCCCTGCCTCCCTCCCAACAGCAGGGTGGAGCAGCGGAGCAGGACTGTGTAGAGGAATTATATTCAGTGACTGAAATTAAACCAGCCCGCGCACACGCACACACACACACACACGCATGCGCACACACACACACGCACACACACACCCTTGGGTGGAATGCACACTGACTGACGCTGGGGTTATTTATTAAGCTTCCTCTCTTCTTTGTATTGACTCATGACCATGTCACCGATGACTTCATGGTTCCTGTTGACCTGAAACAGGAAGTGTTCCAGCAAGAAGTCGCCTCGTCGTTATTCGCTCGCGCTGCCTTGTGAGAAAGGGCGGGGTGACACAGCTCACATGAGATTAGCCCCGGAGTGCCACACTGTTATGCACTGTTCCATTTTTCCCACCGGCGGTGACCTTCGCTACTTCAACGCTGGGATAATACAGTAGCCATTGTAACTAGCGCCCACTACGTTAGTGTGGCCCACTGCCAACGATAAGCTGGGAGAGTTAACACAGGTGTCTTCTATCAAGTCATAGCCTACTTATATGTGCTCTGTTTACTTTCTGTCCCGCCCCGATAGTTGGGTACGTGCGTGGTGAAAGACGCCAACCCCGCTGCTCAGGTCACATGGATAAAGAATGGCCAGCCGCTGATCGTTGATGGGAAAGGTGACGCACCACTTCCTGTTTGCTAACACCGCCAGAAACAGCTTGCTTGTTGTCAAAATGTTGTCACAATGTTGTCACAAGATATAGCCCACAGGTGACTGTGTTTAGCTGTTAACCACGCAATCTAGTGTGATGGCTCACACTAGCACAGAGCTTAGTCATAGAAATCTATATATCTATA
>JAODOY010004094.1:0-11141 GCA_025399855.1 Forbesichthys papilliferus
TTCTCGGGCCCCACAACGTGATGTCACACTATGACTAAAACGCGTAGGGGAACTTATGATTGGCTAAGAATAAAAATGTCCACGCTCAAAGACACCTCCCCCCGTGACGTTGATTGGCTAAGAATAAAAATTCCCAAGCTCAAAGACACCTCCCACCGTGACGTCACACTCCAGGGGAGGGCCTACGACCGGATGGGGTTGGACCGGAAGTAGGGATGCAGGACTAAGACCGGATGGGGCTAGACTGGAAGTTATGGGGCGGGACCAAGGGCGGGATTAGGGGCGGGGCACCTGTCACTTTTGAAAGGGGGCGTGTGAGACGAAAGCCTACCTTTTATTTTCTCTGAAGCTAAATAGCATTTCTGCTTGGATGCATGTAGGCTACAAGATGTGGAGAAATGGGACTTCACCTTCATCTGTTACTTGGAAAAAAAATATGCAGTGCTCATTTGAGAATAATTAAGAGAAAAAGACAGATCTATCAAATCATTGCAAGTGATTTTTCACGTGGCTTCATCCGGGTTTCATCCCATGCTACGTCTGAGTGAGGTGAGATCTAGATCTCACCTAGGCTGACCCGAACGCGACTAGGGACGTAAGACCAGGTGCAGTCATTAAGCTTGACAAAATGAGGTATCAAAACTCCTAGCCGGAGTGGAGATTAGTTAGCTACGGGCAGGAGAGTAACGGATGACAGGAGGCTGCGGACTCACGTAGGGGTTATCGTTTATATCTCGAGCACAGATATAACGGTTGGCGACACCGTCTAGGACCGTATACACCTAGCGAGTGGTGAATCGTAAAATCTTAAATATGAGTTTTCACACACAGAGAAGGAGGGCAGACAGTATGTCCTCCGTGAACAGTATAGGGGAAATGGGAACTCCCCGGTACAATCAGAAATAGAGCAAGCATTTTGGGGCAGGCAAATAACAGATAGTAGGGAAGAAATGTATGGTACAGACCACTTCAGTATAGAGAAAACTGAGCAAGGGAGCCTTGTCCCTCTCCCACCGAATGAATGCCAATACCCTCCCGTACCTCAAATGGAGGACCCAAGGGAGCCGAGGTATAGATACATGATTAAAATAGAAGCAGAAGCACATACCCGTTGGGAAGTGTGTGTAGGAGACATTAGGTTAATAAACCTAATGAACTGGCAAAGGCCAGTAGTCATGTTAAACCCAGCTAACACACAGCTCGATCATAGGGGCGATGTAGCCAGGGCTATTCGAGAGAGAATAGGAGTTGATATTGAAATCGCTAGCGCGCGTGCTTCGACAACAGACCGACGGACGTCACCAATTTATAATTGGAGATATTATGGTGCATAATCTAGAACAACCTATACAGGAAGCAGACGTGGTGATGCATTGCGTTCATTGCGTTTTTTTAGCCTTATGCATCGCCAGAAGCCAGAGATAATGGCGCTCCAGAGGGAGCTACATACAAGGGTGAAAATGATTTGAGTCAATTAGTTGCAAGAGCGCACAAAGAAGCAGGGCTTATAGCAGGCAGGCTAGGCACGGTGGTAATAACTCCTTTTGGAACAGGAACTTATCAGTTCCCACAAGAAGTGGGATATAGGGCGCTGAAGAGAGCCTTAATAATCACCCAGAAACTAATACGTTAGTAATAATGCAAACAGAGGAAACAGCAAGAGCCTTAATATGTATATTACAAGGGTCAAGAGACAGTCTGCAACCAGAACCTAGAATAAGAACTATAAACATAAGTAAACACTCGCCACACGACTCAGTCGCGATGCTTCCATATCAAAGAGAGGGACGGCCACCACTAGAACAAAATAAAATAAGACAAGATCCACAACTGGAAGCTCCAACAGATACCGATTTAGACCAGGAGGAAATAGAAACGGAGGAATTGACGGATCTGTACGGCTGCAAAGTGTGCGTGATGAGAAAACTGATATCCAACCGGGGGCACTTTATTATATTTTATTAAGGCATTGGACGGTACTCCAAAAGGGGAATCAGAAATACGGAGAGTAGTGGGTGCCAAAAACCTGAACAAGTTTAAAGATAAAAAGAAAAAGGACCTGCAAGAGGCAGGTATAAACATAACTCCAGGCTATCAGCCATGGGGACAGGAAGCACCAGAGAAGTTGAATGACATCTATGATGACTGGGGCTTTGGTTTTTTTAGGAGCAACAGTGTGTAGAAAGATTTAAAAACTAGCATAAGTAAAGCCATAGAGTGGGCAAAAACACAGGGAGAGTCGAAATTAGCTATACGAACACACGCCTCAGGGTAAAAGATCAGACGTTACACACCGAGCCAATTAAGGGCAGCGATAGCAGAAGCTGTCCCCTGGAGAGAAATAGATGGGCTTAAGGAGCTTTGGTTTTTAGTGTTGAAGGAGAAAGACAGAGTTATTATCTAGGGAGCTGGAAGGTAGTTTGACCAGCATGATACATGCACCAGAGCAGGAGGAAAATAGCTCAGGCATAGATTCCCAAGAAGAGGAGCTGGACATAATAACAAAGAATAAAGCCCTTACAAATAACCCGAGGACCAGAAGCTTTGAGCTTTAGGGCAGACACACCCCGGCCCTCACCCACAACTTAGCCTCCACAGAGGAGCGATGCACAGAGCAGGGGTTCATATGAAACTTTACCTAGGGAAGATAGGAGAGTTGGCTTTCAGAATATAATCAGACGAGAATATAATTATTTACCATAGGGGTAGAAAGGTAAAAAAGGGAACTTTTACGAGAGCAAGGGGGAAATCCGTCAGGGCATATGATCTTAAAGCCAGACCGGTGACAGAACCCACATGTCAAACAAAGGACGGCAGGCCATATAATCCTCTTTGGGAAGGCGACCAGATTTCCGAGCAGAGGAATGCAGGACTGCCAGGCTGGTATGAGGCGACAGAGGAGGAAGCACATAATTCCTCACAGCAGGACAGCTGGCCAAGTTTGGGGGAACACAGGGTTGAGTGCGCCTTTCAAAGAGGCATACCTGCATGCAGGTTACGACTTTTTTAGGGAAGGCTGTATGAGGAGAGATAGATCGGCAGAGCGCTGGGCTGAAGATGTTGCGCCAGGCGGAAACCAGCCCCGGCATGGACACATGCTGAGGGAAGGTATAGCCAGGCTGAATGTCTAAACCCAGTGAGGACATCAGGTCCATCTTTTATTCCCCCTGTTAAAACAATGAGGGAGTCCATCAGGCATAGGAGTGTTTCCCACTGATACCGCTATCCCTTTTGCCTTCAAGCCTCAAGCCTTTTAGAGAAAAGAGGGGGCAAGAGCAGACAAAGAGAACAGAAGGAATTTAGACCTCCCCAAGAACAGTTTAACCGATCCAAACAGGGAAACGGCAGGGGCCCCCACCAGAGGGGGGCCGAACATCCCCAGGTGGAGCAGCACCAGAGGAACAATGGGTCAGACCCAACGCATGTGCCTTGGGAAGAGTGGAAAACACACTCTCAGGAACAGAAGGAGAACATAATGACAAAACGGAAGAACACTTTTACACAAAAGCAGACAGAGAGAAATCTTCCGTCGAAATCAAAGCAGAATCAGGAAAGGCCTCAAAAGTAACAACTACTATAGAGCATCTAAATAGAATAGCTTACCAAAAGTAAACAACCCAAAAATCTGGTGCAAATTCTGTATGGAGGTGAAGAATACTTAATAGATGTTAGCGTTTTAACAAAAGGAGAACCCACTGGACAGGAGGTACTCTGCGAATTAGCTAATGGAGAAATTATTAGTATAAAAGAAATATCTGATGGAGTAATAAAGGGCGTGCAAGGCCATTGTAATGTTATGGGACTATTCGATTTACCAAAGACCTCCACACATGTAAAACATTTACTAGAGTGTACAATGTGGTATAAACCAATAGATAATGAGAAATGCATTTCAGAGCAACTGGAACTAGCTATGATTAAAGACAAAATTAGATTGGAGCAAATAATTTGCTCTGGGATATTTTCGGAATAAAAAATGATTGTGGATTCTGTGCAGAATATATACATCAAATTTTAGGAGCTATGCCTACTACAGAAAAACAATACACTATCAAACCTGAAGCAAAAGCAGAAATTGCGAATACTAATAAAGAATTACTAAGGCTAGGAATACATTCTGAAGGATTAAACCCGCCGTGTAACATGCCCATACAAGCAGTAGAAAAACCAGATGGCACGTATAGATTGGTGCATAATCTGCAGGAATGAAATAAAAGGACAAGCAAAGATAACGGACAATTTATCAACCCGAGTCACACAATTAGAAACATGCAAAATGCTAAATATAAAACATGTCTGGACTTAGCGAATGGCTTTTGGTCCATACTGATTTGTGAGCAGAGTAAACTAAAAACATGTTTTACTTTCGGATGCAGATCTTATAAACGGGAACAATTGCCACAGGGTTACTGCAATGCACCGCATTTATTTCAAAAAGCTATGGAGGATATTCTAGAAGGGATAGATGGAATGAGAATATACATAGATGATGGGTTTTTCAGCCACAACTGCGTAAAACAACATTTAGACACACTAGAAGTGGTGATGCATAGAGTGAAATCTGCAGGCCTTAAAATCGGCCTTAAAAAATTTGAGATTGGACATGCAGCAGTGACATATTTAGGTATTGAAATATCGACGCATAGTCTGACCGTGACCCAAAACTATCGAAATAAACTGACAGAATTTACTGACCCAACGACCATTAAAGGGTTAGAGACTTTTAGGCATCTGTGAGTATATTTCAAATCACGTTGCATCTAAACAAACAGTTGAAGGATCACGAGCCCTATCATGGCGATGGGGACGATGGAACATTATGCTAAATCACCCTAAAATTGAATTTGATGACAAAATTAAAAGGGAAATAAAACCAACGCCAGAGTTGGTAATATTCACTGACGGGAGTAAGCGCTCAGATGAACTAAAAGCAAAATGGGCCTTTCTAATATGTTAAAAAGATAAATAATTTACCGCCGTTCAGGATATTTTGATGGTACAGCACAGACCGCAGAGGCTACGGGAATTTTGGAAGCACTCTTATGGATGGGAAAAAGAAAATTGTAAAGGGCTAGAATAGTGACAGACAGTTATTATTGTTACAAGGCTGGAATTGAAGATTTGAGTTACTGGGAAGCTAGCGATTTTCAACTGTGCAAGAGAGCACAGCTGGTTCATATTGAAATTTGGACTTTAGTGGCTGACGCAAGGAAGGGCCTCTCCCTGTGGTGGGAGCATACGCCAGCACACTCACAAGGGGCCTCATTTGAAAGCAGAATGAATAATGAGGTTGACAAATTAGCCCAGGATAGGACAGATAGGGGATTAAGAACTTTACAGGTAATATGGCCTGATGCATGGATGACAAATGACAAAATAAAAATACCTAGAGAAGAGGGTTACAGAATATTAAAAATTATTCATGAAAAATTGGGTCATGTGGGCTACGCCAAAACAAAAATATATCCGAGTCAAAATAATATTGAAATGCAGGAGATCAGAAACACATTTAGAAAAATCAAGACTAACTGTGAAGGTTGCGCGGAGAAAAGGGGGCAGATTAGAGTAAAAAGCAACCCTTTGTTGATAACTACCAACGAACCAGGAAAACATTACAGTGCTGATGTAGCTGGGCCTTTTGACGTGACGAAAAATAGAAATAAATATTTTCTGGTTATTAAATATACTGCAGGGAATTGGGGACGTTGCTTTCCAATGCCTAGGGCAACGGGAATATGAGTATCAAAATGCCTTAATGCATTTACTGCACTGAAGCCAGAATCATTAAGAATGGATAATGGGACGTTAGGTCAGCTAAAGACTGGATCAAAGCAAACCATCCGTTAGATTGGGATGATCCAGTACCATTGTTGAATTTAAATGAGTATTTGTCAATGGACAGATTAAAAAACCCGAAATTAGAATCATCCACTAATGATATTTCAACTCTCTGTTTAGAGGACAAAGTCTGGGTCAATCATCTACTCCCACAAAAGCAGGAAGGCCAGTCAATTCCGTCATATAACGAGGGGGCAGACACGGTAGAAGAAATAAAAGGAAACCAGGTTCGTCTGAGGGAAAAGGGTCTAGTTCACAAAGATCAATTAATACTGAAAAGATAAATAAAAAATAGGGAAATGTCCTGAAATAAAAAGGGTGAAGTGAAAGTTTATAATACACCTGCGGAATACCTGGCAGAGGCCAGTGAGCCCCTAATCTGGTCGCTCGAAATGAGACTATTTTTGCTTTCAGTGTGTGGTGAGGATAATTGTTGGTTAGCTTCTAATTACAAGGTTTATGCTGACAGCAAAAGATACCCTGTTTTGAAAGACCGGTTTGGAGTGGTTCAAATACAAAATTGGAAATTGTGCTTTATGTGATGTCAAAGTGGCAAATGTAATGTGGGCGGGACCTCGTTACTATAGACGCAAATTACAAAGGGCAAGGGGTTTTAGCAGGGTAGATGACTTAGAGACAGGCCGGGAAGGACCAGGCAGGTGCTTAAATTAATTTGTGTCAAATGTGTATGAACAAACATGGCTGTAGAATTACGATTTGTAGATCAGACCATCCATGCGGACCCTGTAATGGCTGCTGTGCTTTTAGCGAGCAAGGAATAATGTCATGCACAGATGGAAAGCCTTATGTCGCTTATGGATCACATCTTTACAAGGGCATTGAGACCTTTTAATGAGATTTGGAGGGAATGAAAAAGGAATTTAGTAGTACTACCTGTGACCTGAAAATTGTAGTTAAAACCAGAGGGAAATATGGTCTTACTGGAAGGTTAAATACAGAAGGAAGTGTCTTCAACAAGTGGGTCTCTGTAGCAAGCATGGTCCATGTTATCTGTAATTTGGATAAGGGGAAATTTGAACAGATCACACAGTGGAATGATGAATGTGAAAGCTGTAAGTCCACTGTGTGGGACTGGGTGACTAATCTTACAAGCAATAGCGTAGAGAAAACTCGCGTTTGATGCAAGGAAGTAATCTTTATTAAATTGGTTGATTCAGGTGGCTGCACTGTGTATAAGGGCGTCCTCACAATCAGATGATATATTAATTTGAGCCCACAAAGCCCATGGAGTGGGAGGGATTTTGGGCTGGCCAAGACCATGGCAGTGTCACTTAGCAGGGGTGATAATTAGGTGATAAATGTGAAGAGATCCTCCTAGATTATATTGTCAGTATATTATTATTTTATATTTTTACCTATAGGAGAGGAGAGGCGGAGAGGCCATGAAAAATGGTGACCCTACCTAAAGATGAGACATGGCGTTGTGATTTAGTGGTGTAAGAACCGGAGCACAAAGACAGAAATAGACACCATTTCAGAAGAGCATTGTTGAGTATCAATCCTTGTTCTAAGAAATGTTGTGCTATGACAGCAGGATTAATGATGGTGTTGTTCATCACATTGTTTTGTAGTACATAAGTTGAATTATCAAACATGACTGTTACGCATTGGAATATGGTAAAATGGCATAAAAGAGTGATAGAGAACACTCCTATTTACCAGTAGAAGAACATTTAATTAGAACAGCCCTGTAGGAGCGATGTGAAATCTCTTATGGGTGGAGAGTGTGTAATTAATGGTACAGTTGAAAGAAATAAGACCGAATGGCTGAGCTGGGGCAGAGCCTGGCTATTAGAACTTCGTGTGCAAAGAGAACTATAGCTGTATTATTGACACCGTGACCCCAATTTGGCAGGATTAGTGTTGTAGATCGTGGGTAGACGTCTTCAATGAGATGTCCACTTTGGACTCCATGGACAGAACAGTATTTTGGCAGGCCGTAAATTTGGTAGTAGATCAAGGAAAACTAATAGGAGACGGATCTTTAGTTGACAGTGCTTGGAACGAAACCATCTGGGTGAAGCTGTGGGCAGTAGGTAAAACAGGCAATTATTTAGGACAGGCCAGAGATAACATAACTCATTACTGGAGCAACTGCACAATCTCAGAGGAGGGGGTTGTCAGTGACCAGCCAGACGAAGACAGTTCACCTTGGGATGAAACAGTGTACTCCATTCATAGCTTGAACAAAACAGTTACTACACTAGCAAGGGAGTATGACCAAGGAGTTCATAACAATAATTTAATTAGTGAAATGGAAAGGGATAGAGAGAAACAAAGGACAATATGATAAAACTATAAGGAGTAAACCACCTGTTCGTTCTGAGAGGCGCAAGAGGGAAGAGTATCTCACAAGAGGAGATCCGCTCAGATGTAGCTATTGTGCTCTCACATCCAGACTGGGAGGAAAAGAGGAGTATATTTCCATTAAACAAGCAGATAATGGAAGAATCCTTGACCCAACAGAGGAAGTTTACTGGACATTAACTGCTACTAGAACAATTCAGCTGACGGCCAGAGACCCCAGGTGGCTCAGGAATACACTACACAGAAAATCAGTTGGTGGGAGTGTGAAAGAGATATCAGAATGGTATGTTAGACTAATTAACCCTTTTCATCAGAAAGCCCAGTTATGTAGAAAACAAAATTAACAGACTTGGTGGGACAAAATAGAAGTCTGTTACGATCAAACAGCAATTTAGACAGGCCATGTGGGTGGAGAGAAGAGCATCTGATCCAATAGGCCCTATGAAACCAATATATGATATGGATGAGATTAGCGGTAAATACATGGAACTTAAAAGGCAGATAACAGTCACTTCAGAATGTGCAAAAGTATTAGGTTGCGCCAAAGGAGCTAGACATAGCAAAGGAGACATTAAGCTTTGTGGTTCTTATATTAAATTTAATAATGAGTCATTTCACCATGAGGTGTGGAATAAAACAGATTTCCTGAAAATAACCACTATTCAGGATATGGTAATTAGAGGAGTATTTAAAATAACAGGAGAGAGTAGGCCAAGCGTAGGGTTGGACCCGCGTCTATGGGCAAAATTGACTCAATGCCTAATAGATAACACAAAGTCTGATTATAAAGATGGACTATTTTATGCTATGCAAATTGCAGCCCTTCCAGAACCAGCCAGACCAAACACAGGCGTGGATTGGGGAGGAATAGATAATTTAACGTTAGTTGAAGGGAGTCCCTTACAACCAGTTAGGATTCACATTCCATATTTCACAATAGAGAATGAAACAGAAGGAGTTTATAAAATGGCGGCAGTAGGATTCATTCGAGACCCACATGAAAAGACAGAACAGACATCGTCTTGGGAAACGAACACAGCTACAACCACGTATAGACCCACAAGATATTATTCACCTTTGGATACGAAGCATATAGAATTGTTTGGCCCGGGTAACTAGTGGCGTCACACCTATTGGACTAAACCAAAGTATAAGTGCATATCAACATATGGATCAAACTGTGTGCTGAACCCGAGACCAGACAAACGGGCAGAATATGCTAAAATGGGCAAAGATTGGATTAGAAAATGGATACATTTTAAGGTGGCAACCAAGACAGGGGTTAGGCATCAACAATGGGGCCTCGATGCTTGGTCAGTTATGGACTACCCAGTGAGAACAGTCTGGTATATGATAAGGAAGTCTAAACCTATAGGAAGGTACCCCAGCGGAAGGCAAGCAGGGGAGGAACATGTGACACATCCAGTCATGTGGCACAGCAAACAGGACAGGATTCTAGGAAGGATTGAAGTATATGAAAATGAATTAGGATTTCAAACAGAACACATTTCAGGGGGATGGAGAAGGATTCCAGGAGACTGTGTACGGGAGTACGTTGTTATGCAGGCAGACACTTTCCCCTTGTTAAGTCCAAATTTATTGTTATGGGGAAGCGTTCATTTCAGAAAATCATTATGTGGTTTAATTGGAACCAGTATGGATGAATGAGAATAAGTCCGAATATAGCAGATTTATAGAATCCGATACAGTGGACCTATTGAAAGGCTTTCAATTTGGTGTGTTGAACCTCACTAAAGGAACAGACCCAAGTTATTGTATGGCCACTATTAGTGGACAAACAAAATTGAGACTGGTGAAAGTTTTGTCCTGGAAGGAAACTATTATGGCGGGTATTTTAGTCACGGCAATGACTGTCGGAGTCACAGCTATAACTGTGGAAAACACAATTAAAGAAGCGACTTTTGAAGTATGGGATTGGATTGAAAAACTTTTAATATGGATGCAAAGAATAGTTATAGGACTGTTGATTTTTGGGATAACAGTGGTAATGCTAACAATTATGATTAAATGTTGTCAACTAGGGAAAATACTGATAAACAGAAGGGCAGGTGCCTATAGTCAGGTAGACGCGGAGCAAGATGTAGTGATAAAAAATACTCACAAACAGCATTTGGCTAAGGAACTCAAGCAGAGTGTGTGAGAAATATAAAACGTAAAAAAGCAGGCCTGACCTCAGGTTAAAAAAGGATCAGACTTGCTTTAAAACAAACAGAGCAGAGAGGCCTAAGAAGGAGGCGAAGATAGCACAATATTAGGTTATTTAGTGTAGGGAGACTCTATTTTCTGAAACTCACAGGAACCAGGCACGGGAGGATAACGGGAACATGACTGACATACGGGGCAGGTGTGACCAAGGTTGACCGATTACAAATGAGAAGACACAATCAACAGAGGAGAAGCAGGAGGCGGTGCCGGAGAGGCAAAGCTTTATATTCATTATGGTGAGTATGTGGTAAGTATCTATTCTGACAAATTTGGCAGAGAAGAAGCATCGGCTGACATTTCAGGACAGATCATATAGACAATACAAGTTATAGTGACTAGTATCAGGCTTTTGTAAAAAGAAGAAAAGCAGAGATGGCAAACAACTCAAACTTCAATAATAGCACTGGACAAGGGACTAACTAATTCACCAGCAGAGGGCGCTGACTCGACCTATCCCATCGACCAGTCAGAGGTAATTTTGAATTTAGTGCTTTTCTGCATAGCATGGGAAATTATACTGATATATCTAATTTTAGAGTTGATTATAAAGGAATTAGGACGAAACACTGTGCAGATTTTAATACAAGCTTCATCAATAGTGATGTTGATAATTGAATGTGGCAGACAAGCAGACATTGTCTTATTACAGGAGACTCATTTATCCAAAACAGCAGATAAACTCACCTCACCAGAGTTTCCACACTCATACTCAGCCTGTTTTAACTCTAAACAAAGAGGTGTCACCATTA
>JAODOY010004095.1:0-11140 GCA_025399855.1 Forbesichthys papilliferus
ACACACACACACACACACACTCACACACACACACACACACACACACACACACACACACACACACACACACACACACATTAGACTATATATTAATTGCCATTATTGCTATTGTTATGACTACTGTTCCACTCAGGCATAAAACTTTGTTTCAACAAATATATATCAACATTAACAACAGTATTGCCAGATCCATTATTATAAGGATTTTGGTTTTTCTGGCGCTGAATAGTATGATTGTTTATGCTAGAAGTACAAATTATAAGAAAACTATTGAAATATACTATTATAATGATATAATATACATAATATGATAACTAATTAAGAAGAACCAAGGAGGAATATGCATTTTCTGGGATTCGCGATGGATTATCGGATGCGCAGTTACTTCACTTTACCTTTGCCTTTTTTATGGATGGCTTGGTTCCAGCCTTAAAACTATTTAAATAAGAATTTTACGAAAAGTCAATGGAGAAAATTATTGGGAATTATTCTTCCAGCACCAGAGCCCCTAAAAATGTGGACGGTCACTGTTATGCTCTATTGCAGCAAATGGAAAAATGTGAAGCCTTCCTTTAAATGTTTTATTAAGGATTTACAACTTTTTACATTTTACATTTACATCACTGAAGAAAAAAAGTTAAAGTTAACTTGCAGGAAAGATTAAAGGAGACAAATCCAGTCTCTTGTTGTTTTAAAAGTATTCCAATTTGTCTTAATTTTTTTTTTGCATTGTTTAATTAGTATAAATTGAAAATGTCCCTCGTATAATTAATTTACTTTTTAATTTTATTTTTTATAATTTTATTTGTATGTGTTTATTATAATGAGACTGAAAACGTTACATCATTGCTTCTATTGAAATACATAACAATACTACATCCTGTTAATATTCCAATATCTTGCTATCATCATATACAGCCATCAATACATTCACCACCAGATTATTTACTCTACTTCACGTGTAAAATTAACTCTATGTGATGCTATGTGAACATGAAACACAGTGGACACAAATAAAATGGAGGTTTTACTTGTAGTTTTACTTTTGTACATGGATTAGGTTAATTCATCACCCAGGAAGACTTTAGTGAATTTTACATTTAGAACATGTTTTGTCCATATTAAGTTCAAAAGAAGATGTAGGCATGTAGGCTATATTATTTTGTTATAAAATGCTGAATCGATAAATGTGGCAAGTGATCTCCTGTTGGTCGCCAACAGGTGGAGACAAAAATAGCCTAATGTTGACATAAATGTGTTACCATAAAAGAAGCAAAGCAAAAGAGACAATCTGAGATGATACCGTTAATATGTGACAGACATAAACAGACAGTCACACACATATACACGTTTTCTCTGTCTATTTGCCTCACTGTACAGTAAAAGAAGACTGTTCACATTAGGAATAAACGGTTATGACCACCACACACATGCCTCGGCACACACATGCATTGTTTTGTTCAACCGCACATGCACACACTTTTTAGCTATGGTGTCCCATGTATTAACCAGTTGGTGTGCACCACTTGTCTAAGGTCTGTGTGTTAATCCATCCTGTCAGTAGGGCTTAGGCTGTATCTTTTGGACACCATGGACCATTAGGTATATCAGATAGGTACTGAAGGGCCTATATGAATTGTGTTTGTGTGTCTGCATGCTAGAGAGAGAGACAGGGAGAGAGAGAGAGAGAGAGAGAGGGGGAGAGAGAGATTACATGAACTAAGAACACATCCTCATGTGGCATCTGTCGATATTACATTTGACTTACATTTTGTAGATTTGTAAATTATATTGACTTTACACAATGTATTGTAGCCATTTCGCTCAGGCAATTTTTCTATAGCAAAACAAGCTTTCAAAAAAGCTGAGATAGCCAAATGGATTGTTCTATTTGCCCATACCTGTTTTTTCCCCCAATGTAAACACCTCATAATTTTAAAGGTAAAACCACAACATTCCACAACTACATTTCCCAGCAAGTGTCGAGGTGTTCTTGAGCAAGACACCTAACCTTAACTGCTCCCGGTGGTTGGTCGCACCTTTCAGTAGTCAATCATCGGTGCGTGAATGGGTGAATGTGAGGCAATTCTGTCCGAAAGGTGGGAAAAGCGCTATATAAATACAGTCCATTTACTATATGATATGAATCAATTGTTCCGTTTTTGTGAGTGATGTTTCAATCACAGCACCAGTTAACTTATAGGACGTGTAAGATGTCCACCATTATCTAGACTCTAGACACAAGGAACAATCTCCATAACATGCTGTTAATTATGATTACATTCCTGTGCTATTAATCCTTGGAAATTAAAACTACACTCTAGCTCTACCCTGAATACAAAGGACACAACGAAATATGATCAAACTAATGATACTGTGCTGCCAGTTTTCCATAGCAATATTATGTTAGTTATAATGAAAGGTGATTGACAACACTTCTTCAGTCAAATTCTAGAATCACTGCCTGTGGAAATTGTGTGTAGAGCTCTAGACTACTGCCGTCCAACTTTTATTCTCTGTATTTCTTCATACTCCACCTTTCTCTCACGCTAATGCAAAACCGCCGTACACCAGAACCTCATGTCTTTATTCTTTCCCCAAGTCTTCTCCCTCGAGTCTCCATTGTATTTCCTATCTACCATTTTCAACTGATTCGCCCTTCTCCCGCTGGTCTCTTGTGAAACATCAGCATGAGTGAGATCACAAAGTTTGCGTCACAGTGCATGCGACCTGCTTTCTGTTCATCAGAGGGGTGTTTTAAGGTGATATAAGTGATTGTAGCTATTGCATTTATTTTTTATTTTTTATTCAGTGAACATCTCACAGTCCACTATAGCTGCCCATTGTGTTTGAGAGTTGAAAGGATATCTGACCCTGGAAATGGAAAATCACAACACCACACAACGCAATCCCAGCCTTGGCAATGCATGGCCAATGTTGGAGGGGCATAGCTTCTGAGGGAGCACTCATATGGCATTGAAGGGAGATGAATATCAACAATCTTTCTCCAGCATGCCTTACTACACCTTTAGGTCTGCCAATAGTGTATACTGGGAGAACTAGATGCAGCTATGCTAAAAGGGCTGGTACAACATCGAAGGCTTTTCGTGTGCGTTATTCAGAAAGTACAGTATCTGGGGTGAGAAATGTAAAATATAACCAAAAGACAAATAAGCCAAGACAGAAAAGTTGATATTTTATTCACAACTTGTTAATGTTTTTTAAAATTAATTTGTATATACAGTATTACAGAATATATTGATGCACAAAATTGGATTTTATGGGTTTAATAAAAGTTTAGAATAGAATGCAAGTGGTGCAATGAACACAACAAAGTCAACTTGCAGTGAAGTTGCAATAAAGACCTCACCTTCATGAAATATACATTATTGATAACACAAAACTGTAAGACAGATATATGGAATGAAAATAAACTGGCAGATTAATGCAATGAAATAAAAATAAATAAAAGTGAGCATGCAGTCCTATGGACATGCGAAAGACGGGAAGAATTGTTGTTGCATCATCTAGTGTGCAGTTATTTTCTGTCCATGCAGGACCACTTCTGAAGGCTGACTAAGTGGTTGCAGTGATCAGGGTGGAGACTCTTCCCACGGGGATAAAGATGATCTGACCGCCAGCCAGAGGACACACCGGAACTAACCGAGAATGTAAATCCCACCACAGAGACTATCATCATTATACACGAGAGAGAGAGAAAGAGAGAAAGAGAGAGAGAGCGAGCGAGAGAGAGGGAGAGAGTGAGAGTGAGAGAGAGAGAGAGAGAGAGAGAGAGAGAGAGAGAGAGAAACGATCTAACACACACACAAACATGCATGCACTATGTTCAGGCAACCATCATTCTCGCTGTGAGGAATAAACACCTCGTAGCCCCAATGTGTTTACGAGTCTCTGGCCAACACAGGTCATAGAGGTTTTGTGTGTGTGTGTGTGTGTGTGAGAGAGAGAGAGAGAGAGAGAGAGAGAGAGAGAGACCCCCTGGGAGTAGATTTCTATCCCGGGGGTTGTTTGTTGTTGAGCATGAAGAACACTCACAGTGGTTCAGACATTATACGTACACTGTCAACAAGGAGGCAGCAGCCCACGCACTCGGAACATTAGAGAAACTAGAAAGTCATCCTTACCTCACAATGTAAACCATATCGTCAGGTTTCTCTATACTGGTCTCAACATGTGGGCCAGAACACGAGAAGGGTCTACTCTACACCAATCTTTACCTGATAGATTGCTATATTTACCCTTTTTCATATTTTATAAAAAGAAGTGCGCATGATAAACATGTTTATTTTAATTCCATGATCCATACGCATGTCCACATGATAGTTGTTGCAAGCTTCAACATTTTGGGGGCCAGAGTGGAGGTCAAAAGATTTGAGAGCCATCATGACCTAACAAGGCACTATACATTTTGCTGTACGTCACGCATCATCCTAAAATTTGTTAAAAATTGTCCCATCACTGGTTGCTATTGAGGCAGAGAAAGGTCTGGTTGCTGCACCCAGGTTTACAGGTCAAGTGGAGCTCAAACTTGATCCAGAACCTTATCTGTGCCACTGGAACTATGAGGGAAGGACTTTAAAAATATGGTTGCCAGTGTACATTTATGTTTGAGTCCTTAAAGAGATGCCTTGAGGTTTGACGATTGATTGATGACGATATACAAGAAACATTAGAGATTGTGGTCCTTGAAATGCTTGTGAATGAGAGAGCATGTGTATTGTGTGCGTGTGCGTGTGTGTGCGTGTGTGTGCGTGTGTGTGTGTGTGTGTGTGTGTGTGTGTGTGTGTGTGTGTGTGTGTGTGTGTGCACGTGTAATCACTATACATCTAATCAAAATGTATTTGTATGGCAACTATGACGGTGCACGTTTAAATCACCTCTCTCCACTGTGTGTGTGTGTGTGTGTGTGTGTGTGCGTGTGTGTGTGTGTGTGTGTGTGTGTGTGCGCAGTGCCGCCGCAGATCGTGGTTCGGCCGCGGGACCAAATCACGGCTCCGGGACGCACCGTAACCTTCCTCTGCGGCACCAAGGGCAACCCGCCTCCTGCCGTCTTCTGGCAGAAGGAAGGAAGCCAGGTGAGCGCCCGCTAACACCTCATGCACGTGTGTGTGTGTGTGTGTGTGTGAGGTGGATGTGACCAGTAGGAGGCGCTAGAGAGCCCAGTGTCGTCAGATCTGTGTTGGATTAGGCTCAAGGCACCTGAGAGGTAGCCAGCTGCAGTGCCATCTCCTTGGTCCTGATCTCTGCTAGATAGAACCACACACAGATCACACTTAAGTAGTTAGATAGAGCAGGCTGTGTTTGAATGCAGGGAACCAGTCTGCGTAGTATGGACAGATCATGTTAGAGCAGGCTGTGTTTGAATGCAGGGAAACAGTCTGCGTAGTATGGACAGATCATGTTAGAGCAGGCTGTGTTTGAATGCAGGGAAACAGTCTGCGTGGAGCACATAAGAGGTGGAAAACATGAGATGCAATCTAGGAAGAAATGTCTGACTTTATATTAGCTTTTACCTGCGCTCATATGCATATATCTGTCTATAGAGATTAGACCAAGCAAACTGCAACATGTCTCACATTGCTAATCGGACTGTTACACACACAGAAGAGGCCCGAACTTCCTAAATATTTGCCCTTGTTCCCAGAGGCTAAATCACCAGACCGATAGCCGATGGGTTCTGGGATTGCTGCCCCACGCCATTATGAGTTGTCTTTTAATGTAGTGTTCCCTTGTTGACCATCTCATGTGCTCTAACGATGATATACTTCAGCAGAGAACAGAAACAACCCATTCATACACACTTATAGACACCCGTCTATTGGGCCGTGTGCAGAAACATGACCGTTCCGTGGCGCGGGGGTGGGTAGAGCAGGGGGACAAGCGATTCAAAACCTCCCTGGTGGAGGAGACACCTAACCCTAACTGCTCCTGGTGATCAGTGTGTGTGTGTGTGTGTGTGTGTGTGTGTGTGTGTGTGTGTGTGTGTGTGTGTGTGTGTGTGTGTGAGGCTATACTGCACAGGGCTTTGACTGGAAGGTTTGGAAAGCGCTGTATAAATGCAGTCCATTTATAACATATTAGGTTACAGCAAGCTCACATATCCCTGTAGAACATGACTGTCCTACAGGTTTAGCAGACGGGGCTGTGAGCTCAACCACAATGAATCCCTATGTCAGAATGACTAGGTTTTAGGAAACATTATAAACCCTACAGGGGAGGTTGTACTATAAGCCCTCTGCACACATGAGTGTGTGTTTGTGTGTGAGTATGTGTGCGTGTTTGTGTGTGCGTGTGTGTGTGTGTGTGTGTGTGTGCGCGCGCGCCCACCAGCCTGTTGGTGGAGGGGGCTGACAGTTGCGTGGGAGCCACTCCACATTAGCCAGAGGAGCAGCAGACAAACAGGAGCAGAGGAGGTGACCGTGAGTGGGAGGGATGTGCAGGAACGTACTGCAGTAGAGAAGCACCGGGCCTCTCCTTTTACAGAGCAGCGTGAAATGGGCTGCATACCTTCTATATGAAGGCCACACACAGCCACATAACAAGGTGTCAACATGGACATACTCAGTTATAGCAGCCCAACAGTACATATTTACAACATATGCTGTATTGAATAACAATAAATGGGTTAGTTTGAAACAATATAACGGACAATTTATATAGCATGTATACATAATGTGTGTATATATACGTTATACTCTTTATCCAATATACTGTTTGCTTATACGAATGCTGTAAACACTCAACTCAATGTAAAAATAATGTATTGAAGTGATTCGTGGCGTAAAGGTGGAGGGATTTTAAGATAATACACTTTTTGTCAAATTCTGTGAATTTCTGCTCTGCTCCGCTAGCTGTCCATTCTGTGTGCTGACAAAATAACCTGGTGTTTCTACACATCACCGGGCTCTGTAAATGGGATTACAAAGTGGTGCAGACCGCACCACACTACAGTATCCCAGCTTTGGCGGTGTGTGTCAATGTTGGGGTGGAGGCACTTTAGGTGTTATGATCAACACCCCTCCCTGAGGAGACTGAATATGAAAAAGTTTATCAGCTCACAGTCCCTGACCTCTGAACTGCGGACCTCTAACCCCTCTCCCCCTTTCCCCCCACCAGATACTGCTGTTCCCCGTCCAGGAGCCCTCTCAGACGGGCCGCTTCTCGGTGTCCCTCGGCGGGGAGCTGACCCTGGCCGACGTTCGCCCGGAGGACTCAGGCTACTACATCTGCCAGGCCATCAGTGTGGCGGGCAGCGTGCTCACCAAGGCCCTGCTGGAGGTGGAGAGTGGTGAGTGGGGGGGTTGGTGGGCAGCACGGTGGGTCACAGTGGTAGTCTCGCACAGCCAGCCATTCCTGAGGTAAAGTCTGGCACACAGCGCTGGCTAACAGTACCCGCCTACTTGGTGTTTTGATTGACATGCACGACCACCAGCTACGTAACTTAATGACCGTCGGACATGTAACTTACACTGAGGAACGTTGGAAAGCCAAATAACATGACTCTGTGCAGACGGACTATACGTCTCGCTCTACAGGATCTACGAGAGAGCCATACAGTAGATCATATAGTCATATAGACAGAGTAGCTTTTATGTAGAATTTACATTCTGATTTTTTATGAATTCATTTTTAAAGAAAGTTTGCTAAAATACTTATTTTTTGTTTAGTTTAGTATACCTATTTGTCAGGGGCGACATACTAAGACATTGCTAAATGTATTTATATCCTCTAAAAATAGGCTACACCTCGTTTTATACAGTAAGTTATACTGTATGTTATACTATAGCTATACTTACTATAGTAAGTATAGTAAGTTATACTATAAGTTGTCACGCGTTATGAATACTCCTACGTAGATAGATACTGCCTCTCCATATGCATACATATGATGCCCATCGGTATGTAGACACCACACCTACTGTAATGACTAATGTTTTCTTGGTGGGGACGTACAATCTCTCCACACACAAACTCAATCTAGTGGAGAGCCTTACCAGAAGAGAGGAGGCTATAATAGCTGCACATCCCATTACCAGCCATCCCATGGTGTGGAAATGGAATGGGAATAAGATGAAATAGGTGTGATGGCAAGTGGCCACAGCGTATTTAGAATTAGGATTCTGTAACTGCATTGCCCATTTATCTAGTGGAACATATTCCAGTGGCGCATTTATACTAAAATCTGATAAATTACTAAATCAGCCTCCGCCAAGTTTGCACGAACCCTCCTGTTCATCTTTCATCCAAGGGGATTAGGGGATTTCCTTCTCCATGAAGGATATATGCGATGCAATTCTCCGTGAAGGATAAAGTCTAATGCATTCACAGCACAATTGCACACTGCACAGTGCACACCCATTCTGTAGCCTCACTGGAAGGCCGTGTGGTGTTTTCTCCATTTGATTTAATATTTAGTCTACTGGCTTTGTGCCCCACCACACAGACACACGCACACACACACACACACACACACGCATACACACACAGACACACACACGCACATGCACGCACACACACACACACACGCACACACACACACAGACACACGCACACACACGCACAAATCCTTCATAACTGTCCCAAATGAAAATATCTTCCCTCCACTGAGCTAAACAGCTGGAGTCTTCATGTGATGTAATCAAAACAGACAAGTGTGGATGGCGCTATGCAAATAACCCTGGCACGACACATGCTCCCCCCCCCCAAATTTAGGGAATAAACTGGGATTTAGTTTCACCAATGTCCCACTTCCCTCTGGTGCTGCCGTGCCAAAGTTTAGTTTACTTTCCGCTGCCATATCAGATCCTGGTGCAGCGCAGAGCACAGTACTAGATCAAATGTAGTCTGCAGCCGAAAGCAACCCTGCAGGCTGATCCAAGTGTGTTTGGTATCGGAACCATTTTGAAGGGCTAAGTGAGCATCTGTTGTTGGTTGACATAACCAGCGTGTCTTAAATAAACATGTTAGCTGGCAGCATTGGCCCCAGTGTGTTTACACATCTCATTCAACGCAGAAACAAGGCCATGTATGTCCATGATCTCAGCACAGGTTTCCCCTGCCCTTCATTCTCTAAGGCTGCTTGCTAAGCGGATAGCTGCAGTGTTTCAATGTCAAGTGACAGAATACTAGTTTACAGTGTAAAAGCATCATGTGACTACAGTATACACAACGATCTATACCACCTATAGTGTCAAACATGCCGTGTTTACTTACTTCACTGCTATTGTATGTGCAGTGAAGACTAGCTGTGTGGGCAAAAATAAAAATAGATCTTTGACGTTTATGTTCAGCTGTTGGATGTTATTGAAGCTTAACATTAATAAAGGGACATCATTTATTTATATTTGTATATCTATATATTTTTTTTTGTATATATGTATATATACAAAATATATAATATGTATTGTACTGTATGCATATTTGTATTGTCACGGCCCTGCTTTGTTTCAGCAGGCCTCTGGTCTGTAGTGGCTGTAAAGGTCCTAATTAGGCTGATTAAGTGCACCTGGGCAGCAGGTAAATGATATAGGTGTGTTGCAGCACACTGGTGGGTGACCCTCCTGGCACCACACAAGCTCTTTGTTGTTGGTTTGTGGCTTAGTTTGGTTAGTTTCTTGGTTTGGTTAGTTTCTTAGTTTGGTTAGTTTCTTGGTTTGGTTAGCATGCAACACGCACCACATATATTCAGTACTTACACCTACAGACATTCACACAACATTATATGTTATTCTGTTAGTTAGTTAAGAGTTTAGTATATTTGGTTTACGGCCCATGAGCCAGGTCGTAACAGTATATATGTATATTGTACATATATATATATATATATATATATATATATATATATTGCCACTTAGTCATTTAAATGATTTAAATGTTTGCTTCAAAAGCCCCATTTTGCAATAAGAATTTACTTTAGTTTCACTGTCATTAATTTCACTGACCATGCATTTTGCAGCTTTAAAAAATAAACCACACCAACTGATTCCTGTCTGACAAATGTATGACATCGATTTACATGTGACCCGGACCAGACGTTGATACAGGAGAAACAGCTGCTTCCCTTTAACCCATTAAGACCTAAGGAGCCCTTTAAAAATGCATTATAAAACCTGTAAGGCATTTTTTGAAAACAACTTCCTAAAACCTGTTAACTTACAAATGTGACAGAATTGTCAATGTACACTAAATGTTTTTTACAGCCTCTGTAGATAGAAATATGAAATAAGAAGCATGCTACAACCTTTGACTTTCATTGGAAATTATTTGCCTGGTAGTCATAATTAACATTAATCAAATAAATCTATGCATGGAAAAAATTCACAATGTCTACATATACGTTTACACATGTTTTATTGTATCATGATAATCGCCATCATCATTTATTACTATGATTATTATTAATATTACGGCGTTTGGCTCCAGCGCGGGGGATACAGGTTAGTTCACGTTTTCTGGTCACTTTGAAATTGAGCTAACTTGCTTTAATCCTTTCTTCAAACATACGTTTGTGAACCTGCGTCAACAGTCCCATCATAATTTGGGCCAGAATCTTGTTGTTTTATGTCTAAACTAAAAAAACACAATTTTAGCATGGAGTATTCCCTAGTAGACAGAAGAACGTGAAAATGTAGTGAAATGCTATTTTATGATAATTGGTTCTCATCTGCTGATTAGCCGTGCCAGAGGTGTCCAGAGGTGCAATTGACCCATTGTAGTTGCAACAAAAGATCAGATGTTGTTAATTAGACATAAAGTGAAGTAATCATAGGATAGAGTCTCAATCAGAATATCTCCAATCAGCAATGAGGGTTGAGGATCTGCACTGTAAAATGTATAATGTTTTTAAACATTGCCTTAACTATGTTAAAATAAAATGTACCGTTTTTTAAAATGCATTAGGCTGCTCTATCTCTGCTCCCATAGAGATGCATTAGGCTGTTCTATCTGCTCCCATAGAGATGCATTAGGCTGCTCTATCTCTGCTCACATAGAGATGCATTAGGCTGCTCTACCTCTGCTCCCATAGAGATGCATTAGGCTGTTCTATCTGCTCCCATAGAGATGCATTATGCTGCTCTATCTCTGCTCCCATAGAGATGCATTAGGCTGCTCTATCTCT
>JAODOY010004096.1:0-11139 GCA_025399855.1 Forbesichthys papilliferus
GGGGTGGTGTGGGGAGGAGTGGGGAGGAGAGGGGAGGAGAGGGGAGGAGGCAACATCATGGGCAGAGGTCACAGGGATGAGGACGAGAGGAGAGGAGGATGGCAGGGTTACCAGGGCAGACGGACGGGCTGTGTCCCCGGCTCTGTGTCTTTGTGTGTGTCTGTGTGTGTGCGTGTGTGCGTGTGTGTGTGTGCACATGCGCGCGAGCATGTGTGCGCATCTTTGTCTTTGTGCTGGCTAATCTAGTCGTCAGCAGCTTTCGGAGGCTTTTGTGCTGACAATAATCACACAGCGCTCCCCTTTTCAATTCATCAGCAGCAACAACAGGAGATCACATGTCCCCTTTAGAGAGAGAGAGAGAGAGAGAGTACAGGAGTTAAAATGGTCATCATGTTGCCTAGTTACAGCTGTGTGTGTGTGTGTGTGTGTGTGTGTATGGGCGGACGCAATGTGAATGGTCATTGCACCATTGCAAGTGTAAACAGAGCAGGGACATGTGCAACACACACACACACACACACAAGTGCGCCATAATTCAATTTCCATGTTGTGCTTATTTATTTAAATTTTGTCAAAGAATAATTTATTTAATGTTGTTTTGCGATGAATAAACAATAAGTAAACCACCAGGTCAAATCTGTAGCAAGCATTAAGAATAATCAAAATGATCATCATTGTGATAATAACAATAGGACTAATTATCTCAGTTATAAATAATAAGAACAATATGGTCATCTTAACCATTACATCTATACAAGCTATGAATATCAGAATGTTGTCATTTAGTTTTTTGTCCAGCAGATATAATGTTGAAAACACAGTAGAGTACTGTGGTCCCTCCAGGCAGCCCAAAGCTAAATACACACACGTCGTAATGGCCAGTTGATCAACCTATGGTCCCCAGGACTGGTCTTTTTGCTCAAGGTGGCTGTGCGGCTTGAAAAAAAGAGCTAAAGTGAATATTTTACCATTATTTTTCGGTGCCTTTTCGCTCAAAAATGCTTCTATATGGCCGTGGAGAGTTGAAGAATCATCTATCTTGTTATCGGTACAGTCAAAGAAACAAGTCCAACTAAAATGGAAAACAAAACTCCCATTTACCAGTTGTGGTTCTGAACTTGCAGTATCCATTACACCCTCTAGAATTAGAATGGATGTTTATCACAATACAGTACTGTATGCATGTACAGTATGTCATTGTTGTTTGGCAAAATGTTCTCTCCTCCCTCTAAAGCCATAAAATACAGAGAAAGTTTACATTTACAAATATCTCAATTGTGCAAATGTTTTGTTTAGGATCCAATGGCACAATGTGTTGATTGAACATAGCATATGATGGATGTACAGTTTGTACACACACAACATGGCACACATTTCTAAATTTCTTAAAATGTAGACACTAGCCTGGAGGGGCAGCTAGGCTTTATTGGGGATTCACACAGTCAAAACACACACCCAGTGAGTTCCAGTACACAAAGAGAACAGGAAAAAATAAGACAAATTTAAGTAAGTGAGTCTTCTAAAAACACCTTTGAATTGTGAATGCTACTGTGCTTTTCCTATTCAAGTATGTGTGTGCACGTAAAGTGAAGTGCATCCATGTCTACTGTGTGTGTGTGTGTGTGTGAGTGTGTGTGTGTGTGTGTTGTGTGTGTGTGTGTTGTGCGTGTGTGTGTGTGAGACATGATTTGTAGAAGCGAAGCTGTATGTTTATGAGGGAAAAAGAAATACAGAAATATCACTTTTGTCAAATTGTCACATTATTAACATAAACATTTAAAAAAACATTATATATATTATTAGAACTGTTTTCCTTTTAAATTCCCACAAGCTATGAGAAGAATTTATATCAGTCTTTTTTCATTGTCTGGTTGTCCTGCCAAAGATGAGCAATGTGTGGGGGGATTCTAATGAATAAAAGTCTTCTTTTTTGTTAGTTTGCATCCTCAATCAAGAACACTATTTCTTCATGTGCCACCTTGAAGGAATAATACAAATAAAGAAATCTTTCGTTTGGCAGTTGGGTCAACGGAAAAACAAAAATCCTTGATATATTGTAAATGGAGCAACCTACAAATGTCCAGGTTGCCTTTGAACTTCATTAGAGAAATCTTTTCGGACTTATGTTCAATCAGGGTTTTTTTTCCAGGGTAATACTTTTAGTCTTGGAAGCCTCACTCACAGTGCTTGCAGCTAGTGGCTAGCTTTAGCACGCTTCTAGTCGTGAAGAAGCTCCTGTAGACAATTGGGGGACTTGAAGATGTCAGGAACCTCACTGTCTAGTTTACAAATGACCTTGTAGATGGCCTTCTTCCAGCTGGGGTCTACGTCCTTACCAGCCGCGATGGCGTTGAAAAACTCTCGCAGTGTCACCTGGGCAACCTCCAGGAATCTTTCTGGTACCTACAGGAAAGGAATGAGAGAGAGAGAGAGAGAGAGAGAGAGAGAGAGAGAGAGAGAGAGAGAGAGAGAGCACATGTGAGTGATGAGAGGTTTGTACTGTTAAGGACTGCTCACAAGGGAAGCTATCCTTGGAGTGGCTAACCTTCCTTGTGTGTCCTCGCTAGGGTAAAACCCCGCCTTCAGGTGAATGACCCCTCCCTAAACTCAGCCTATATTTACCTGTCTCCTTGAAGCACTTGAAAAAAAGAAGGCTACTCAATACACACATGTCTTGATTTTGAAACACCAACCGACGACCCCATACGGCAGTGGTACCCTATAAATGGAACAGGTAAGAACAAACAGGGACACTGGACATTTGGCAAGCGTATATGTGTGGTAAATATATTCATATTATGCGTACACTATGTATTGTCAAGATTTAACTTATTTTCTCTATGTCTAGCATCTGAATGTGTGTGTGTGTTTTTATAATACTTCTAATACAGTGAGTTTCTATTTAAGAGATCTTGTAAATGTCAAAATGTATGTGTGTGTATGAGAGATAGAAAGAGAAAGGTATGCGTATTTGTGCACATACAGTGCACGTGTGTGTGTGACAGAGAGTGAGACAGGCACTGGCCCTTTTTAAAGGCATAAATATGCTGTCATCAAATAGTACATGTACGCCTGTGTTTGTGTGTATTCATAGCCATGTTTCCACGTTCAACAGAAGAACAATGGCACACACAGGTTTTTTCATTCTATTCTATTCTAGTTGTTTTTTTTTCCCTTTCCCCCGGGGGCAAGATCACACAAAGACACTAAACAACCTGTCTGAGGTTCTCTGTTTCTCTCTCTCCATCTTGTTTCTTCTATCTTTTCTCCTCTACATCTTCACTTGTCTTTTGAACCCATGCACCGTGCACACACACGCACACACACACACACACACACACACACACATACAGTTCATGTACGTTTGCCATCACATTCTGCAATCTCCGTCATGCGTGGGAGGACATACCAAGGTTAGCCGACACCAGAACGGGTGAACAACACACACACACAAACACGCACACATGCACACACACACACTAAATGATTCCCGGGACTCCTATAGTCTCTTGCTCTCCCTGCCTCTCTCTTTTTTAGCTAGCCCCTCAGGAGAGTACAGTTATTTCAATGAGGCGCTCTGTCACTGTCTTGCTGTGTACACACACACACACACACACACACACACACGCACGCACACATAAATACACACATATGCAGATGCACTTGATGTGACTGTGTTCTACATACACACACACACACACACAAATAACAATTCTAGTATTTGGTATGAATTTAAAGTATTTTTCTTCAAAGGACATTGAATTTAAGTTCAAGGCAAATACACTTTCAGCCTTGAATATCTTTAAATACAAAGTCATTAAACTGGATGTCGATGAGAGCAACAGCCATTTAACTGCTATGTTACACACTGCAAGTGACTAGCAGCAACGTGGCGACGAGAGACACTTGAAAGTCTGTTAGATTCAGTGACAACAGGCGAAATAACGGTCGGCGTCGCGAAGTGGGCGGGTACCGAGTTAAACTCTCAACTTCAGGCGACGCAATTGAGGCGACAACTAATGTACGGTAACGATTTCATTTACTAACAGATTGAATTCAATATTTAATGTTGGAAAGATACAAGAAAGATACATAGGCAACCTAAGCCTGGGATGTAAGTAAACAAGAGACCAACTTTCATCTACAAAGCGACGTGCGAGGAGCAGATCGCTTCAGTGTGTCCGGGGTTTAAGGATTATCTTTTGCTAGTTTGATTTTTGGTAAATCTTACACAACTTGTTTCATGAGACTTGACATGTTGACACAACAATAAATTATTGTGTTGACATTTGTAACTGTAACACACACAAACATTTGCACACAGATGGTAGTTTATACAGTATACAGAAGAATATGTACACACACACACACACACACACACACACACACACACACACACACACACACACTCAATACAGACAAAAGCACACACCTGAGAACATGCACATATCTGTGTACAAACACCCACATGCACACACACACACACGCACACGCACGCGCACACACACACACATACAAAGAGATGTGCACAGAGAAACACATATTTGGGTCCAGATGCTCATAAATCAGTCCAATAAAGACATATAAATTAGGCTATCATCAATACAGATGGGCCAGACGGTTACCTCTGTGTGTATGGGTGTGTGTGCGCGCACATGCATGTGTGTGTGTGTGTGTGTGTCACTTCTGGTTTGGATCTTGGCAACTAGTTGCCAAGGGGTGAACGCAGGTGGGGGTTTGGGGTGGGGGTTGGAAAAACAGAAGGATGAGAGGATGAGAGAAAGATAGAGAGAGAGAGAGAGAGAGAGAGGGTGGGAGAGGGTGGGAGAGAGAGGATGAGAGAGAGAGAGAGAAAGAGAGCGAGCGAGGATGAGAGGGAGAGAGAAAGGATGAGAGCGAGAGAGAGAGAGAGAGAGAGAGAGAGAGAGAGAGAGAGAGAGACTAAAGAACTACTGTCTCTAATGCTTAATTCCGCAGGGAGCAGTCAGACTGTGGTTCTTATCATTTTATAATGATGATTACTCAGGGTCTGTGGAACGAGCACCTACTCGAGAATGGTACCGAGGGAAGAAGTTAAGGGAAAATAGTGAAAAAAATGGGAATGAGCAAAGGCAAGCAAACAGGGAAGGAGGTAAAATATATACGGAGGGGAAATTACAGGACATTCAATTGCAGAAATTATGTATTTGCTCCCTAATAAGTGCGGTAGAGGCGCAGCAAAAAAACCTCATGCATTTAAATATGCTTCTTAGCGCGGAACGCTTTCTTTTTTTCTTTCTCGCTTTTCGCTCCATTGTGACTCTGGCGAAGGGCCTTGCCCGCTTACCATTTTTGTACCCCTTGTTTGCTTTACATATGAATGCCCGCCCTTTATTTCTGGAAGTACGCCAATCACTCACGGTCCATTAAATTCTAATTAGTGAACAAAGACCCTAAATGTCGTTCAGAAAAAAATGGGGTAGCGATATTACGGAACAAGACTATAAGTGGAAACATGCAACATGTTATGTAACAACATGGAAGCCCACGGCCCTCGTCCGTGTCAAAACCAAAGTAAGAATGCGTAAGAATGGCGAAACGCAAGCCACGGGCCATGTTCCATAGCCTACATAGGTTACTCCAGAGGTACCCTAAAAACTACAGAGGAACTGTAACGGAGGACACTAAACAGTGTCGATATGCGAGCAATCGGCCATCGATCCGACACAGTCCATAAAGCAGGCTAAGCCGCCAGTAGCAAAGGGGTTCTGATTAATGCAGCGATAATCTACTCCATAAATAGACGCGCGGCTCTCTGTTTCGTGTTTTATGTATCCATCTTTACTGCAGCAATAACCATCGGAGGGTTGTAATTCACAGGCGCTTCACAGCCAAACTTCTCTCACTTACTACGTCTTGCTCTCTTTCACTCACGTTCTCTCTCTCTCTCTCTCGCTCTCTCTCACCACGCCTCTTTGATGAAGAGCGGCAGAGCGTGTTCTGTAGAAGGTATTGGCAAGCGTCAAGCAACACAATGTGGGGAGTAATGGGGGCACATCAGGAGAAAGACTCGGCTCTGGAAATACATCAAGCTTCACCACCGTCTACTGCGGTGGTCCTGTACACCTACGGGTGTTTTTCATCGTGATAGTCACCGATAAACACGGAAAACGGGGTGCAGTATTGGCCTTGGTCCCCGCTCCTTTTGCAAGGCGAAGCCTTGGCAGCCAATAACACGGGTCAGCGCACCGCGAGTCAAACGCGCTGTGATGGAGCGCTGGGAAGCCACGGGTCCCCCGATGGGCATGCGGAGGTGACAAAGACGGGAAACACTTTCAACCGTTGTGGGGGCTGCAGAAACATTTGTGTTAGGCTGCAAAAGGGAAGATGGTGAGTACGCGTGCTAGCCAAGCCAGCGCCCGGCGGACGGGAGACCATTGTCGCGGGGTCACGTTGCCGGACCTCTGAGCTGTCTCTCACATTAGCATCCTCATGCGAATAAACGAAGGTGATACTGTAATGTGTGCTTTAGTTTTCTTATAGGGTGGGGAGACTGGTCACAAAGCACTTAACACTGTACTGAGGTCAGTGAAGCCGTACCATTACGATGGAAGACATGTTTGAGTACTTGCAGATATTAATTGTAAAAGAAAAGAGGTCAAAGAACCAAAGCTAGATCATTTCACACCCGAGGTCTCCAGGCAATTCATTTAAATATCTAGCATGTTTTGTTAGGTTTTGCTTTTAGTAAAAAATGTTTTAAAAAAGAATAATTCTGAAGCTTTCTACAAAAAAAATGCATTAAATGATGCCCTTTATCCTTGAATTACAGTACAGTGCAATCCGGTACAATCCGATAGAATCCATTTGCACAGCTTATGAATATTCAATTCAAAATAAAGCAGAATAACATTTGTTCTTGTGGCCGCTGGCAGTTCAGCTGTGTTTGTGCGCCAGTAGAAAACACAACTAAACAACAACAACCTGCACAGTGTCCCGGCTTGACCACAGTTTTAATTAAAAATGTATAATCATGGTTAGAAAATATCTCCTTTTTTTCACTTTAAATTACCAAAAACAAGGGCCGTACACATCTACATTTTCTAAGGGGAAGGCTTGGAAAAAAAGGGCCTACAGCCATAATTATTTTGCTGAGATGTTGCCTTAATTTATTGATACCAGTTTGTTTTCGATTTGAGGTTCACCACTCCAGAAAGTGTTAACAGAGAAGAGGGGGGAAATTCAATTATGCTTGTGGAAAAAAGCAGCGACAGGGGCCTTTCAGTGCACAAAGCCACCCTGTGACTTGATGAATGGCCAGCTTTTAATGTTATGGGGGATTAAAGATAACTTTTGAACGATCGGCAGGCCAACGTATAGCCAGCTCCTCTTTCACTGGCATAATAAGTTCTCAGCTGCCACTGGTTTAATTACCTCCTTTTAAATCTCAATCCACGTGGACACCGCTTTAAAAAAATAAATAAGACTGGGTTGAGGAAGGGGCAGTGAGGGGCAGCTATTCCATTGATTACAAGGTACCATTAAAGATCAAGAGAGGAGGCACTTAAGGGACATCCATCAGGCGGCAAGATTGAAGCGGCCGTAATGATCTTCCGGTGCACCGTAAATAATGCACGCGTGCGCCCGTTAGCCTCCATGCGACGGTTAGTGGTGAGTGCGCCCCCTGTGGTGGAAATTCTCACTGTGGGTGTCCATTTATGAATACATACGTTCATATATAACAACTTAACATAGGTTCTGCTGAATAACCAGTATGAAAAATTGACTTGCAGTATGTCTCCAGTTTGCCTACAAATCAATAAGTAGAGGTAAACTGTACTTGTGATCCGAGTTATATTATTAATTAAAACACGGCATGTGAAACAGATGCTGTGGACCTACACTGTAGCATCCCCGTGGTGGCGTCAGGCCCCTGTACAAGTCTGGCTGGTGTGCGAGACCACCCCCGGGTCCTCCCATTTAGCTTTCCTCTGCGTGTGCACTACAACAGACTGGTTGCACGATTAAAGAAAAGAAATCGTTGCCACTCAACAATTTTTGCATTGAGGATTGTGTGTGATGGGGGACAGCTGTTTCAGAAACATGGGCGTCTGTCAGCACCTATCGGGAATGAAGGGAAGAGGGGGGGGGGGGGGGGTTCAGAGAAGGGGCAGCTGTATATAGGCGCAGGGTTAATGGGGAGCACAGTTTGACACTTCCTCTGTGTAACGCCTTCCTGCAGGAAACCAAATTAGACTGCTGGAACGTTTGTTTACGCTTTGCATATTTATCCACTGCTTGCAAGCTCGTCTGTATACCGAAAGCGCCGGGATAGATTCAGCTTAGCGCAGCCGTGACACATTTCATCTGACTTCTCCGACACTAAGTACTGTATTATATAGGCCTTCATGATAAAGGCTGCATCCACACGGAAACATTTGCGACGCACCATTTCCTATTCCCAACGCGACGCAAAGTTCGTTGGTTTTTTTTTCCCCCCGCTTCCCCTTAAATAGTCCCGCGTGCCGCGTTATTCTATGACTCTGCGAGTTGCCGTGTGTGATCACACTGCTGTTGTCTGGGAAACCGAGTCGGGGTGGGATGGTATAGTTGGTGGGAAACAATGGGCGAGGTGAACGAGGGGCCAGGCTCCACGTCGCAGCCTTGATGTACTCAAGACAACAGAGAGCATTCAAACTCCCCTGAGGTTTGTACTGGTGCAGACGTTGATGTAGCTCCAGGGCCCCATGCACCTCCCACCGCCACCACTAGGGGAGGCCACGGAGGTCCAGAGACCGCCAGAGTCCCTCCTACGGCTCCAGCCAAGCGCATGAGAAAGTGCAATCGGGAAGAAAGGCTTGTTTCTTTTCTACTCAAACTTAAGACATGCTAAAGGGAATGATATAATGAGTGCCGTGTTTTGACTGTAACAGACCTCAGGTCGCGCTCTTTCTCTCTGTGTGTGTGTGTGTGTGTGTGTCTGTGTGTGTGCCTGTTATAATACTGTCCGCAGTTTGTGTCTAGGCTCTGAAAGAGATAGAGAGAATACTAACTAAACTAGACACTAGGGAACAATATATGTCCATGTGGCAATGAGGACACAGTACTTCAAATATTAGCCTAGTGTTTCAAGCTCTTGCCATGAGCAAACAATGTAGCCCGGCCTCTTCCGAATAATCCATACATGCTCCTGAATCTAACTGCAGGTAGGGCGCGAGCTAACACGTTAGCTGGTGATTAAAACAGCATGCGCTACAATGGCAACCTGTTAATGTGCACAGATAAACAGTAGTCAAAAACACAGGCTCAATTCAAGCTTGCGTTCCGCTCTCGGTGCTGTGCAGCTAGAAACATAGTAGAAGACTAACTGCCACTGCTGGCTGGGATTCAAGCCAGACGAGACAAGCAGCCGGGGACTGCGAGGAAGCACAGTCACAAACATATCAAAAGATGAAACACGGCACAGCGTCTGGCTCAATATCCGCACCAGCTACAGTCGGGCTAGTGCTGACAGGAGGCACGGGGGCTTCTCTGGGAATTGAGGAAGGCGGTGTGATAGGACGGAACCAGGGGGGATGGATGATGGAGAGAGAGGGAGGGTGAGATGGGGAGGTGTTAGGGCATTAGAGGCCAGCAGGCACAGGGGTGAAACACAAAGGGGACATTAAAAGGGGCTAGGAGAAGTTTGGGAGTGGAGTTTAGTGGCTGTGTTTGCCAGAGACAACATTCTCTGACTCATTTCCCCACAGGCCAAGTTGCCTCTTGCCGCAAACAGCTACCTGGACTCTTGTGAGGCACGCGTGTTTTTTACTGAGAGAGAACAGCTGAGTGATCTAGTGCTCACCTAAAGCTAACTGACAAGAGAGCCAACGTATCAAAGCAAGCCGCCAAGTAAGAAGGAGCACTATTTAGTTTATTTACTCATCCCATGCTGGAGTGCTGGCATACCAGCTAGACCAGCACTAACCAGCCTGGACCAGCACTACCCCAGCACTAACCAGTATGAACCAGCCTGGGCCAGCACTACCCCAGCACTAACCAGCCTGGACCAGCACTAACCAGTATGAACCAGCCTGGGCCAGCACTACCCCAGCACTAACCAGCACTACCCCAGCACTAACCAGCCTGGACCAGCACTACCCCAGCACTAACCAGTATGAGCCAGCCTGGACCAGCACTACTCCAGCACTAACCAGTATGAACCAGCCTGGACCAGCACTACCCCAGCACTAACCAGCCTGGACCAGCACTACTCCAGCACTAACCAGTATGAACCAGCCTGGACCAGCACTAACCAGTATGAACCAGCCTGGATGTTTTAGCACGGAACTAAGCGCTCTATGTCTGAAGAGGCTGCGGGAGAGGAAAGATTGGAGGACAGGTGTATTGAGAAAGAAAGCTAGCGTGCGATAAAGGAGAAAACAATGGCGGAAGAAAGGGGGGGAACCCCACAAGCCCAGTTCCTCCAGGAGAAACGCACAATAGCGCAATAAGCCGGCCGATATAATGGTATTTTTGCTCTCCCCTTCTTTGGCAACCCTCATCAAATCAGCACTTCACTTCAGCACCTCAGGTGTTGCATTAATTACTGGGTGGAATCTCTCGCTCAAGTATCAGACAAGACATACCGCTAATTCTGCCACGAAGACACACACAGAGGAACACGATGGCACTTCATGAACACATTTGCATACATAAACGAATGCGCTACAAACTATTAAATCAAAACACGCAGCCTGACTTTTTGTCTCTTCTGAGGCTACACTATTTCGACTAATACCGTCGTTCCAATTATGTGGCGAAACATTGTCTTAATGATAATGGCAATTATTCATTTCCGAGATTAAAGCGGAAATCTTTTCCGCCACTTGCGTCTTACATAGAAATCTTCGTTCTTGATTATTTTCAGACACAGCAGACGTTCAAGAATATGAAATAGTTTGGCACGAGCAGTTAGGCCAATAAACTAAATGAATATTTATAATGAAGACTAAATCCACGCAGTATACTATATGATTGTAGGTGTCTTTTTTCGGATACATTTTCCACTTATCACAGGAACAAGAACAAGAACTGAGAACACACACACCAGTCTCTCTCTCTCTCTCTCTCTCTCTCTCTCTCTCTCTCTCTCTCTCTCTCTCTCTCTCACTCTCTCTC
>JAODOY010004097.1:0-11139 GCA_025399855.1 Forbesichthys papilliferus
ATACATACATATATACATACATATATATATATACACACATATACACATACATGTATATGTGTGTGTGTGTGTGTACCTGCTCCAGCTGGGTGGCGAAGGCCACAGTAACTGACAGAACAAACATGTCGCTGCACATGTCAGCGGGCCCGATCTGATGGAAGCCCTGGTCTGGGACAAGCACAGCCTCCAGCCTGTCAGGCAGCTTGGCTAGCGCTGGAGACCCTGCAGCAGGAGGTAGGAAGTAGGAGGGCAGAGCAGGAAGTAGACAGGATACATTAATCATATGTAAATGTTGAACATTAAACTTTTACTTGCAGTTTGCGTCCTGGCGATCAACAGCTTGTATATTCTGCTGAATATGACCGTAGATGACTGGCAGCCATATCCCTATAGGGCGTTACCAAACCAACAGAGCAGCTTCTACATAGAAACAACTCACTTTCTCATGTGTATCTTCATCTGCCTGTTTTCCTTCACATTGTCCATTACGTAACAGTCAGACCCAGAACATTTTTCAAGAGATATAAAATTAGACAATATCGTTTATATCGATATAGTTATATTATGCATTTATTCATAACTTTTTCGATGTGTTCGTCTCTCCCTCCATGCCTGCACTTAGTGCGTTCAGAGGGTCAAAGGGGCGGAGACACCAGAGAAAGCTCACATGTCAATTAACTTTGCTAAAAATTTTAAATGTCACATTTTCGTTGGGTTTCCTGTTTTTTCTCTATGCCAGAAGATTTAGCCTACTTTATAAAAAAAGCAACACTATAAGCAACACTGACCAAGCCAAATGCCGAATGCCGCTCACCTTGTCTGGGCGGGGCCTTCTTGGCTCTGAACCTATCAGGCGAAGGCTGGGCTGGCTTGAGGTGGCTCTCCAGGGCCAGGGAGATGAGCAGCGCGGGCCTCCGCTTGGTGTACATACTGCTGAGTAGAGGGTACCACCGCTCCTGCACACACACACACACACACACACACACACACGCGCACACGCACACACACAGTGAATTTGATGACGTATGATTGCACGAGGGGAACAGTTGGAAACCTTCCAAGTCCATGGTGATTTCTGATTCTTTTTCAGACCATAAAATCCACATTTTTACAAAATCAAAGATTTTAAGAACTGACGGAATGCAGTTTATTATTATTATTATTAGTAGTATTATTTAGTTTAGAGCTCACAGAACACAACTTAGGTAGGTGTAGTTAGGACAGCTGCCACACTGAGGGGTCAGAGGTCATGGGGTCAGAGGTCAGGGTACCTGGGGCAGCTCCTGGGCAGAGCGGAGGTCCAGCAGCACGTAGCCAACACACTGCTTGGCCTGGCTGCTCACGTCCACTGCTAGACACTGGAGCTTGATGGGGGTTCTCTGGAGTCTGCAGGACCATGTGCATGTACATGTGCGCACGCACGCACACACACACACACACACACACACACACACACACACACACACACACACACACACACACGCACACGCACACGCAGAGACACGGTAGATAAGTCAGGTTAGTGTTATGAGGTAGAGAGGTCATAGGTCAGGGGGTCTGGCGGTCCTACCTGTGCTGGTGCAGCGTTCTGCGGTCCAGCTCCCAGGCCAGCTCTGTGGAGAACTGGGGCTGCTCACTGTGCTCCACACAGTCTGTGGCCAGCTGCTCCCCATCAAAGCGGGCCTGGACCAGCAGACTGAGATGCTTCTTTGGGAAGTGACGCCCTGATAGACCACCGGACACACATTCATAACTACACTGTTTATGTAAACAGTCATAACTACACTGTTTATATAAACAGTCATAATAACTACACTGTTTATTTAAACATACACAAACTCGTAACTACACGGTTTATGTAAACAGTCATAATAACTACACTGTTTATTTAAACAGTCATAACTACACTGTTTATATAAACAGTCATAATAACTACACTGTTTATGTAAACAGTCATAACTACACTGTTTATATAAACAGTCATAATAACTACACTGTTTATGTAAACATACACAAACTCATAACTACACTGTTTATATAAACAGTCATAATAACTACACTGTTTATTTAAACATACAAACTCATAACTACACAGTTTATGTAAACAGTTATAATAACTATACTGTTTATGTAAACATACACAGTCACGACTATAATGTTTATGGAGACAGTGTCATAAGTACACCATTTATATAAACACAGTCATAACAATACTGTTTATGTAAACAGTCATAACTACACTGTTTATGGAGACAAACAGGGCCATACCCTTTTCTTAATTCTCAATTAGTAATAAGTAATAGTCTCTAGTCATGTCTACATTTGAGGCTTCAGCAATAACAGTTCAAATAATGTGTTCAGTGTTTGGGTCCGATCGCTGAACTATACATTTAGGCATTAAAACTATGGAATTAAAGGTATAGTCAGTCATTCTAGGGAAAGAATTGGATCAAATTGAACTGAACTTGAACTGGATCAAAACAAAACACCTCTCTCTTCAATGTCACATAGGGTGTTTGTTCTATCAGAAGCCCCGCCCCAACACTGCACACACATTGCCAGTGCTAGGATAATGTTGATAATGCTGTGCTGTCTATACCACTTTTTGTGTTCCCATTTACACAACCGGGCTTTGTAGAAACCCAATTACTTTTTATCATGCTGGCAGATCGTGAGGAGATATTCACTGAATATGACAAAAGGTGTATTAGCTTAGTACTTGTTGTAGAAGCACTTGGCTACACCTTCAGCGCTGCTTACAGAGTTGACCTCATACGCTTATAACACACTGCCTATATTTATTCATTAATGCAGGTGTCACCGTCACTATAAACGAATCTAGGCTTTGCGGGAGAAAGATCCGAACTCTGGGCGATCGCTTGTGATCACAAACACATCAATCCCAACAGCTGACATCGAATATAAAGCTATTATACACGGTGTATGTGACCATAATATAGGAAGGTCGTGTTTCAGAACGCACCAATATACTCCTAGGCTAACCAACCTTAACAGCACACCATCTAGTCTAGTCATATGCGATTTACACGTTTCCTTAATCTACTGTATCGTAGTAGAAACTGTGATTAGCAGACTTGAGTGAAGTTGAGATTCAAGAGACAAATCAATACATGTTCTGGACGTCATAAAGTCTGCTAATCACAGCTAATATATTTAAGAGTGTACATCCCATATGACTCATGTGACGTGTAGGTAGTAGGGTAGTGATCATTACGGTAAGGTACCGTACTGTGTTGTTGTCTCAATACAACTTGACTTACCTCGCAGTATAGACACCACGATAAGCAACTGATCCGACTTGGACGCCATTCTGACGCCACAACGCAGATTAAACAGAAAACGTCTTAGATGTAAAACAATGGCATTAATAATTGTGTCTGTACACTGCGACTTAATCCACTTTGTTTACAGGTTGCTGGCCGTTACACAGGCGCGCTAGTTGGCATGCCTTGGCGCCACCCACTCGGATTTAAATAGGCAGTAGCAGGAGGAGCGCCTCTGGTCGGCAGCGCCTCCTTTCACCCTGGAGGACCGTTAACCCTGGGTTTATGGTCTAACGTCGATTTCCCTGTAAAAATGACGAATAAAATAAATCATAATATTGTATAAAACAGACTATTACACAGTGAAAATAAATATGCTACCACAGTTCACTGTGTTTAATATGTTGTCACATTCAACGCATTTCAGAATAAATCATACAAGTCACTATATATAAACAACCTTTAATCATGATTGCCAAACATATGAATTAAGGCATATACAGTATAAAAAGCAACAGCAGATTTCATGTTATTATCTGGATAGAGCGGGTGAGACGACGTAACAAGCAGCTTCATAAGACAACACTGCCTGCCAGCAGAGGGCAGTGTCTTGTAAACAGAGTTCGGAGCACTAAGTTCAAGTAACAAAACAACCACTGGTACAATGTAGGCTAGTTGTGGCAGCAGCCACTGCACAGAGGGTTTGGCTGCCGGCGGCCATGTTGGCTCCACCGCCCAGCGCCATGGCAACGGGTCTTTGGAAAGTTGGCCGTGCGGTCACCGTGGTGACGACTCGGAGGCCACAGAGTGATATCTACCGCCAAGCTGCAGTCACAACACGGTGCCAAACTCTGTCTGTGAGTGGCTATGAGGTGGAGCGGGGTGACCAATCACAAGGCAGGACGGCAGGGGCGGGGCCCTAGGGGCGGGGCTTGGGACACTCGGACCAGGGGTTCACATCCCTGCGTGGCTCAAAGGGAGCATGGTGCTATGGTGGACGCAGGCCTGTGCTAGCACCTTTAGCGCTCCTTAACGGAACACAGGCCTCAGCTTCATGTGGGACACTGTGCCGCCGCTGCCTCCTGCAGGTGAACCAAGGAATAGCGTCATGTGCAGGTTATATACAGGATGGCGATGTGACGTTACTCACACAGAAAGACATTACGGTCCAGATGGGTACGATACAAGGTAGCAGTAACAATGTGGCATCTTCACCATGTGCAGCAGAAGAAGAATTAGAGACTCTCTAGCTTCCTGTTCCCCAACAGAAGTTTAAGAAACAAAAACAGGCCGAACAACACTATTGGGATAATACAAGGTGAGTCATTAAGTACATTCAGTCGTATGATATATCACTACAATAAATGTGCATTTATAAATTGGTTATTTATACAGGTGGCTTCCTCCAGCACATCTAGTTAGTCCCACAGGCCTCCCACCACAAGGTGGCACTGTGGCAGCTTTCAGGGAGGCGGTGATGATGTAACATGGAGCCTCACATGGAGTCACATGACCGTCAGGTGACTCTACGGCTTCCCTTCACTGTCTGTGGACCACACATGCAAACACAAACACACACACACACCCACACACACACACACACATGCACACACAGAGGTTAGAAGTACTAGGTCTGATTAATGGATAAGGTACAGGAGGTGTCTGATTGGAGGATATAAGGTACAAGAGGTGTCTGATTGGAGGATAAGGTACAGGAGGTGTCTGATTGGAGGATAAGGTACTGTAGTACCCCTTCAGCATGGCTGGTCGTCATAGCGACGCCTTGGTTGGAGCCACATTTGTGGACCACATCTAGTTTCTGCTTTACGTTATTTGGTCTTTCAAGCACTGACAAGTTTCATCAACAACCACGGTGGTTGGCCAGGTTGCTGTTAAATAAAGGTGAAGATAAACATTGTGTCATGTGACCCTCTGGCCAATCAGTAGTGTGATCTCAGCTGGCCTGGAACCAGTTTAGTCCCACTGAGACGGTCCCGGGCAGGACCTATGGTCAGGACAGGCTGTGTGTGTGTGTGTGTGTACCTGGGTAGAGGTCATGCACCAGGCTGTAGCCCAGGTGTGTGTGTGTGTGTGTGTGCAGGTGTCGGGCAAACGACACATGGTTCCGCTCTCTCTCCGCCTCTCTCTCTCCGTCCAGGGAACCTTTCTCTGCTGGCTGCAACACACACACACACAGAGCTGTCAGTGTGTGTGTGAGCCTGTGTGTGTGCATGTGTGCGTGTGTGTGTGTGCGCCTGGGTGTGTGCATGTGTGTGTGTGTGTGTGTGTGTGTGTGTGCTCACCGCGGGGGTCTTCCCATGGTACTGCTGGCCGTGGGTATGCAGCAGGTCTAGACCAGCGGGGTCTGACGTCTGCTTGGGGCCCAGGGCTGGTCTCATGGCCTGGGGCTCCTCCTCTCGGCCTGCCGTCTTCCCGTATAGAGGGTAGTGGAAGCCTGGACACACACACACACGCACTAGCCTGTAGGTGGTGCTAACACTTAGCTAGTCAACCATAAGATAAACATTAGTTAATTAAAAGTATGTTTATTAACCTGTAGCAGATCTTTAGCTAGCCTTTATCTGATCATTAGTAATTAGGTAACATTTAGCTTGTTTACTAACATGTAGCTGAAGTTTAGCTAGCCTTTAGCTAGTGATTAGCTAACACTTAACTAGTCGTTAAATAACGTTTAGTCTTGCAGAGCCAGCCTTTCCTTACGGAAAATCTGGGACACAGCGTTGGCAAACTGCGTCAGTACCCGTCTACTTGACAAGTGAGGTGTTTTGATTGACATGCAGGACGACCACCTACGTAACTCAATGACCAAGTCAGACGTTGCAATGAGGACAACTAAACAACAGGACTGGCTGTTTACAGGTCTTGTAAATCTGTACAATTTGTAGGCTACGGTTACTAATTAAAATATATGTTTAAAATGTAAATGAGTAAATAAAGCACTGCGCTATCGTTGCACCGCAAATGACGGAGACAGACATGTTTACTTCCTGAAATTCTGAAAGTCTGAAAGTCCCGTGTGGAGCTTACGAGGGGTATATGCATCAGATGTTCAGCAGAGTTTCCTATGTGACGTAGTGCTAATGAACGGAAGAGGCTGAGACTAGGTAACGTTAACTAATGTTTACTAACCTGTGACAGATTTTTTCTAACCTTTATCTTTATCTAATCCTTAGCTAGCAGTTAGGTAACATCTTATGTTTACTAGTCTGTAGATGATGTTTCCTAGCCTCCAGCTGGCAGCTAGTCAGCCTCTACCTAGAGTTTAGCTAACTCTGGCTAGCATACTGGCAGCTAGCCAGCCTCTACCTAGCGTTTAGCTAACTCTGGCTAGCATACTGGCAGCTAGCCAGCCTCTACTTAGCGTTTAGCTAACTCTGGCTAGCATACTGACAGCTAGCCAGCCACAAGCTAGTGTTTAGCTAACTGAGCTAGCACGTTGGGCGGTACCTGGGTAATTGTGCACCAGGGTGGGAGACACGCCTCTGTAGGCCCCCCCGCCACCCTCACACATGGTCAGGTAGGGCTGGTAGGCCTGGTACTGCACGTAGGGCTGCTGGGGCGTCATGGGGGGGGAGACAGCTGCCTCGGGCAGCCCTCCGATCGGCTCCTGCCGCGGCTCTTCCGGGCTCTCCAGCCTGTCGCCGTCCTCGGCGGAGAGGCCACGGACTCTGGCCTTGTCTGCCGCAGCAGTCTCCATGTTGATGCCCCACTCCCTCGACTGCTCGCCCTCCTCGTCCTCCGGCTCATCGCTGTGACAACCCTGCGCCGGAGCCTCTGGGTTCTTGACGCGGGCCGAGCGGTGTGCGCGGTCTGCGGGCTGCAGCGATGGGCAGTGTGGGTACTAGCTCTTAGCTCATAGCTCCTATCTATTAGCTCATAGCTACTAGCTTTTAGCTCCTAGCACCTACCGTAGCTCTTAGCTGCTAGCTACTAGTTATTAGCGCTTAGCTCCTAGCTCATAGCTACTAGCACCTAGCTACTAGCTTCTAGCTACTAGCTACTATTGCCTAGATACTAGCACATAGCTACTAGCTCTTAGCTCCTAGTTACTAGGTCCTAGCACCTATCTACTAGCTCCTATCACCTAGCTCCTATCACCAAGCACTAAGGGCCTAGCAGGGGGCCACCCACTGCTGAGTGAATATACTGTCAGAGCCTCAGCCACTTGGTGCGGATGCAGAATGATGCTTCACAAACCAATTACCTCAAGTTATGTTCTGATCTGTCATAACACATAATATTTAATTAGTTCATATATAGTTTAGAATAGATCATTTGTTTATATAATTAACGTATATATTATTTCCTGAAAAGGAAAGGAAAGCACAAAGGCTGAGGGCACCGCTGTGTGTGCGACTGCCCGGCTGGAGACACTTACACTGGAGTAGGAGCTGCTTGAATCCAGGTCGGCCTGGCAGTTGGCGTTGTGCAGCGCGGACGAGGATGAGGAAGAGGACGAAGATGAAGATGAGGACGAGCAGGAGGACGACTTGACGTCATCGCAGTCTCTCCCTGTGACGTGGTGCTGCAGCAGGCCGCCCTGCCCCCGGTCGCCCCCCAGCTCCGCCAGGGCCAGGACGGGCTTGGAGCAGCAGCCCTTGTTGGCCTCCTGGGCGCCCCCCCGCTGCTTGGGCCCACTGGGGGAAGGCCCGGGCGTGTAGAGGCCCCCCCCCCGTGAGTACTGGCCGTAGTACAACGACTGGGCCAGCGCCGTCTGGGCGTGACCCATGGCCAGCTGCAGCTGTGAGGGCAGCGGGGGGGCGTCGTCCTCCCGGGCCGCCGGCTTCCTGTCACGGCCCTTCTGCACGTAGCCCTGCAGGAAGTAGGGCTCATAGCCATGGTAGCACGGCGAGTGGGGCTCCTTCGCCGTCTGGGAGGGCGGGCCCGGGGGAGCGGTCTTCTCAGGGTTGCCGTGGCTACTGCCGGGCGGTGCCTCGGGTGCGGCTGCCGCGGTGGCGGAGGCCGGCCTGGCCCGCGGGCCGTCCCCATCGTCCCCAGCGTCCGAGATGTCAGAGTAGGCGGGGCTGTTGGTCTTGCTGCTGCCCTCGGGTGTCGCCAGGCAGCCGCCGGCGGCGTCAAGCCGCGCAGAGCAGCCGATGGACGGGCTGGGGGCATTGTCCGTGAAGGTGTACACCTTGTCGGCCTCGGCACGGATGCTCGCCATCCTGCTCTCCTGGCTCTCCGCCAAGCCGTTCACCACTTCCTGTTTGCTGAGGTGCTCCTTCAGCAGGCTTCCTGAAGGCTCCTTGGCCGCCATCTTGGGCCCGCCGCCGTCCTCCATCTTGGCCGTCTCCCGGCTCTGCCTGTCCTTCAGCCGCCGCCGCTCCTTCCGACGCTCCTTGGAGCACGGCTCTGGCCCGGCCTCCGGCGACACTGCCTCCGCCGCCGCGCCCAGCCGGGGCTTGATTGGTTTCAGGGGCAGAGTCTTGGCGGGCGCGGCGGGCGGCTGCTGGGGGCCGCCGGAGGGAAAGGCCGGGCCGGGAATGGCCACCAGCTTGGGCGGGGCGGGCGCCGGGGCAATTGGCCGGTTGGCGCGTGACTTGGCCAGCTTCTCCACCCTCCCGTTGGCCCGCCGGGTCTTGTCGAAGGCCCCGCCCTTCTTCTCCAGTGGGCTCTCTGCCTCCAGCTTGGGCATCTCAGCGGCAGCACTGCGGTCAGCCACCATGCAGTTCTCCAGCACCACGGTCATGTTGGAGATGATGGGCAGGTTGCTCAAGTCGTCCAGCAGCCCGTCCTTCAGCAGGGAGCTCCTGCGCGTCTTGGTGGGGGGGCAGTGGTCCGCGCTGAGCAGCAGGCGTCGGTTCTTGGGCGAGCCCACGGCGCTCACCTTGTAGAGCGGGGCGGGCTTCTTGCCGCCGGCCTCGGGGAGGTCGTAGGTCGCCGCCGCCGCCTCCTCGCAGTCGGACGAGCGTTCCTCGCTCTCGCCGTCCTTCCGCCGCTGCTCCGCCCCCAGGTGGGCGTGGCTCTGGTGGTAGCGCAGCCCGTTGATATGCTTGTAGCGCTTGGTGCAGTTGGGGTGCGGGCAGTCGATGAGGATGGGCGGGGGTGGGGGTGAGGGGGGGCCGCCGCTCCCCGGCTCCATGAAGGACGGGTCGGCCTTGCCCTGCGGCGTGGACGGGGCGCTGCGCGACTTGGCCCGGATGCGCTTGCCCCCCCGCGCGTCCTCGCACAGCAGGCTGAGGTCCAGCTCGGCCGGGGGCTTGCTACGACGCCGGCCCTGCGGCAGGGGGGAGGGGCAGGGTGAGGGGGGCTTCTCATCCTCCACCGTGAAGAAGGAGGGGGGTGGCGCCCGGCCCAGCAGGCTCAGGCTGCCCCGCCGGCCCTTGCTGCCCAGCGGCCCCGGGGCCACGCTCCCCCCACGGCTCCGGTGCTGCGGCAGGCCCCTGAGCCGGACGGGCGGCTCCACGCAGGCCCGCTCTGCCAGCGCCAGGCGCATACGCTTTCCCCGGCCGCGCCCCCCCAGGGGCGTCTCGGGGTCGGATGGCGGGGACTCACAAAACCTGAAGACAGGAGGTGAACTGTTACACATTTGCAGAGGAGGTGCTTCTCCTGCTAATGCCAGAGGAGGTGCTACTCATGCTAACGCCAGAGCGCTTGCAAACTCAGGATGCAAGAGGTGAAAATTCCCCATTCGGAAGGGGGGACTTTTACCCTTTATACAGACCAGGGGTGCGTTTCCAGTACAACCACGAAGGCTAGCATTGAACTTACATCGTATTATGCATCGTTGAACTAACAAACATCCGAAGCCTTCATTGTTGAACGGGAAATGCACCACAAAGGCGTTCCATTGAAATGCGTTACAATGCTCCATTGCTTCATCTTGTTATTATTATTCCAGTATCTTTGCTAATGCTAATGCTAATGCCGTCAAGATTACTTACTGGGTTTACAGGTGCATGAGCTACACATGCATACCACCATTACCATCACCACGACAACCATCACCAATCGCACCACCACCTGTTCAATAATGTGTAAGTTACTGTACTGGAGAAATTGATATATGCCCTGCAGATTAAATGTGGCCTTGTGGTGAACCACACTTACTCTATACTATTATTCAATCATAGTCAGAATCAGAATACTTAGTACACTGATGGTTAAGCATTTTAGCTTGTTAAACAATGACACAATGTTTTGTGACCAAAGTCTCCTCTATTTCATCCTGTCTTGCTCTCGCTAATAAAACTCCAGCCAATTGCAACCCTGTAGGGTCAACCACACATGTTCTTGCTGTTGGTTGAGGCTGCTAATTCAGCGGTCAAAGTTCACCTGTTTTGAACTCTAGATGAAAGGAATATGCGATTTGCTTCGCCGCAGGAAGCAAAGGTTTTACTCGCTCCTTCGCTCACATAGAATGGAAGTGACGAGAGGCGAATTGACATACATTTCTTTGCTATTGAGATTAAGACTAAGCATTCCAAGCAAATTATGGGGGTTTGAACGTAATCTATTGTGTGGTACTGTTTGTACAAATTGTTTTAAGAAATGCATTGAGTGTTTTGATTTTAAAAAATGTCTCTGCATTGAATATGTAACACATATTCACTCAAGCATTGGCGATGGAAGCAGATGTGAAATAACGCTGGCATCAAAACTAGCATAAGGTGTGTTTTGCATGCTGGAACCAGCATGGAATACTGGTTTGCTGGTACCCCGGCATCCCATGCTGTTTGCTGGTGTACCAGCTAGACCAGCACTACGCCACCACTAACCAGTATAAATCAGTCTGGACCAGCACTACCCCAGCACTCACCAGTATGAACCAGCCTGGACCAGCACTACCCCAGCACTAACCAGTATGAACCAGCCTGGACCAGCACTAACCAGT
>JAODOY010004098.1:0-11138 GCA_025399855.1 Forbesichthys papilliferus
TATAAGGGGGTATTACATATGATAGTGTTGGATGGATATGTCTGACGTATAAGGGGGTATTACATATGATAGTGTTGGATGGATATGTCTGACGTATAAGGGGGTATTACATATGATAGTGTTGGATGGATATGTCTTTTGTACAACGTCAGTGTTTTACAAGTACATATTTGGGCAGTAGAATAGCATTTTGTTTACACACGTAGAAAAACACATTGAGAACACAAAATACAGACAAAGAAACTGTACCGTTAATCCGATTCACTCAGCTATTACATGTTTAGATAGCTGGCGAGGCACTTGATAGGGTGTGCAGGAAAGGACACACAGCATTGCAAGAAGATACTGCAACTGCATGCCAGATGGATTAGACAAGCCCTGAAATCAACCACTGTTTGCTGTGACATTTTAATTTCAACGTACTGTATGTTGATTTCACAAAAGCCATGTATGGGTCATTAATGTGCTAGCTAGGATATATTTCAAAGTATAAATCAAGAGTTGTTGATTTACATTTTAAGTTAATGTATTTCATTTAAAAGAAAAGCATATTATGTAGATGGAATGTTTTTCCTCAGGAAACTTATCAGGAAAGAGAGAGGAGGCTATATTACTCTTCTCACGTTTCCTTTGAACTGATATAATTACATGGGGACAATAACCGACAACACAATCTCAGAGAAAACAATCTTGATTTTTTGTTTTGGCCACAGGCTCGTAGTCACGGCAACTGACAGAGGTAGTCCTCAAAGGTCGGGAACTGCTACGTTGACTGTGATTATTGTGGACCAGAATGACAACAGCCCTACTATTCCATTACACCAAGAGATCCGCATCCCGGAGAGTAAGTTTACACTTCAAGGAATTTTCATGGGGAATAATCCATAGTTAGGCAAGTTTATACTGTACCAAATCTATCCAGTGGACCAAGCAGACACGCTAAACTAGTTGAATGCTCTTTGTTGTTGCTTGTTATCCCTGTCCCGCATTGTCATGACAACTTATAAACATTTACACCTGTCTCAGTCAGATGATAACATTTGGGGAAATGAATTCGGCCAAACAGTTAACTAAAAGACACCAAGACTAAACAATAACCTATAAACGATTCATCTGGATCAGCAAACACCATTCATTTGTCCTTCACCACTTACTTTTCCAAATTCGCATGGAAACATTGACCAAAGGAGTATTGTTAAAGAACAATCCAAGGCCTGATCCAGATCACCACCACAATCTAAACAGGGGCTGACCTTTCTATGAATGCTAATTAGAATACATTTCTAACATTTTAAGAATATCCTACTGACAGTCAAACAGACAACCTATAGCCTCTTTAACAGCGGCAGTGAGACCAGAACATTAACCATGTACCACCGCATCTTCCCTTCCCACGCGACAGACACACTAGTCGGGTCAGAGGTCACTCTTGTGACCGGCAACGACGTAGACTCTGGCCCCGCCCTCGCCTATTCCCTGCACCTCGACCCCTCGGCCTCAGGCCGCTTCGGCATCCACCGCTACAGCGGAGGAGTATCCCTGACCGCCCCACTTGACTTTGAGGAGAAGACATGGTACACTCTTACAGTCAGAGCCACAGACTCCCAGCATCAGACCGAAGCTAATATCACCATACTGGTAGAGGACGTGAATGACAACGCACCGACCTTCACCCAGGACCTATACCAGGTACAGGACCGCTCTCTTGTTATTCTCTCCTATCATGCACACAATTTGCTTTAGTACAAACTATGCTTCATTTTTCCTGTCTGCTTATGCACGTTTTACGTTGCATAGCACTGCCGGTGTGTGTAAATCGTCCTGAACACTTCACGCTTTAACTGTGATAGACGGGGGGGGGGGGGGGGGGGTGAGAGCCCAGAGCCAGTTCTTTTCGCAGCAGGTCTGATTTATGTGTTGGCAAACAGTGACCCTTGCTCACATAGATACATGCTCACGCACACAAATTTACTTACACTTAGTGGGAGTAATAAAAGTTAACGGCCCAATCTTGACTGGGAATGAATTACAGTGATGGTATTTACTACTGTGCCACAGGAAATGACCTCAACATTAGCACAGGTTTAGGAAAAACAGGAAGTATTATATAAGATTCCTTTTCACTGTTCTCTGGGAACAGAGATGCGTTTCTGTTTTGAAAGTGGGTGAATTTATTCCTTTACTTATGCTGCACAGGTAATGCTGCCCGAGCATACGCCACCAGGAAGCCCTGTTGTCACAGTAACAGCAACTGACAGGGATTCTGGTGAGAATGGAAAGGTCACCTACAGAGTGACGTCATCAACTCAGGATGCCTTCTACATCGACCCCAGCAACGGTACACAGCTAATTAAATGAGCTTTTTCTTAACTCTGAATATAAAACTGAAATGCATTCATTCTCTCTCTGTCCCACTTGATTCAATGTAGAGATAGGAATAAATATGAAGAAGCCTATATAATACATAATCTAACATATTGTAATAGCAGGTTAAATTCAGAATTTAAATAATACTTAATAACTAAAGAAACTTACTCCCTTAGTCAAATTGTGCACTCTATTTAAAAAAGTATGGCTGAATACATTTCAGAAATGTTTCCATTGTTCCTTACGAGTTTAGGCAAGTCTGAGAGGGCATGTTTAACATCACAGCCAATAACATCATAACATTTACCCTTTCTTTTTTTACCTCTATTATATATATCCTGCTAAGGGAACAATCTGCATGTTTTTTGTTATGCCTTAATATGCAAGATGCTGTCTACCTTCCATTTGGCGTTGAGCGGTGACTGACAGCTCTCTCTCCGCCCTCTGCCCTAGGTACCCTGTTCACCAATCAAAGAGCAGAGTTTGACCCTGAGCGACCGTCTGTCAGTATAGTCATCGAGGCTCGTGATGGAGGATCGCCAGTGCTCTCCTCTCTCACCACGGTTCAGGTCCAGATCTCTGACGTCAACGACAACGCTCCTGTTTTCCACCAGTCAGAGTACAGGTCAGTGTGTCTACGCTCCTCCTCGGGACTCAAAATTGGCCAACCATATGGTTTATATGGTATGGTATTGTAATGCCACTGTTAAAAGGAGGTGAACCTTCTAGCCTAAATAACTACAGGCCCGTTTCTAAGATATCTGTGTTGGCAAAAAAGCATTCTAGTTCTTTGCTCCTTCAAAATGGAATGAGAATTTTTTGTAATTAACTGATTCTGTGACTCATGTGCTGCTATTTTTGGCCCGATCCTTCTTGAAAAATAGAATATTAATCTCAACCTGGTTAAAAAAGGTCAAATGAAAAACTTGTTCTGTTTTCAGGGCAACGGTCTCAGAAGATACTATCCCCGGGGCGACAATTCTGACTCTCGAGGCCTTCGACAGCGATCTCTCTCGCGAGAACTGCGGCTTTGACTTCGCTCTTGCCCACGGCAATGATGGGAACGCCTTCCAGATTGAAAGCAGCGTGCGCTACCTGGAGGGGCGGGGCTTCCAGACGGTGGGCACGCTGTTGTTGGCCGAGGGCCTGGACTTTGAGGCCATGGGGCTCTACAACCTCACCGTGGTGGTGTCCGACCGCGGCGTGCCCCAGCGGAGCTCCAGTGTTGCCGCGGTGATAAGTGTCGGCGACGTGAATGACAACCCGCCCGCCTTCAGCAGAGCAGAGTACACTGTGGCCCTCAGCGAGGGAGCTGGCTTGGGGACGGAGATCCTGAGACTTACCGCCATAGGTGGGTCTCTTTGTCTTCATGTATTATTATAAATTCATATGATACAGTGTATCTTCATTTCATCTCATAGACACTCTCAGACAAATGACTGAGAGGGAAAACTACAGAATTATAAAGTATTGTATAGTACCGTAAATAGCTAAAGCTAAAAACATAAAACAACAAAGTCTAATAATTAACTAATACTTTCTCAGTATATCAACGATAATCACACCCAACGGCAATTTTTTTAAATAATAAAACAAATGCAAGGGTTTTTTTCTATGTACTGTATACAGTATCTACGGTTTATCATTACATTACATATTAGAGTAACTAAGTAGTAGAATGTCATATGTTTTCTGTAGATTATAGTAATAATTGAATGTTATAATTTGTGTGATTGTGATTTAAACTCTTGATTATGTCATTCCTTACCAGACCCAGACTCGGCTCCACACGCTGAAGTCCAGTACAGCATCAGCTCCGGTAATGAGCTGGACCTGTTCACCGTGGACCAGTGGACCGGGGCCATGCGTCTTCAGCAAGGTCTCGACCGCGAGCACCGGTCCACCCACGTTGTTGTAATCCAGGCAGCGGACGGCCAGGGTCACTTCGCCCTGGTGCCCGTTACCGTGGAGGTGAAGGACGTAAACGATAATCACCCCTTCTTCCCCGTGGAGATCCTAACGGCCAGCATCAGAGAGAACCAGCCGGCCAATTCAGCTGTGACTGTTCTCCACGCTATAGACCACGACACGGGGGTCTTCGGCCAGCTGAAGTACTACCTAGTGGAGCGTTCTGGAACGGGGAAGGAGAGCTTCACTGTGGACCAGAACTCGGGCGAAATTCGATCGAAGACGTCCTTCGACTTTGAGAAGGTCAATTCCTTCAACTTCGTAGCTGTGGCGGTGGACTCCGGCAACCACTCAGCCACTGTGAGCGTGCAGGTGTTCGTCACGGGCGAGGACGAGTATGACCCGCTCTTCACAACCTCGGGCTTCTACTTCGAGGTCCCGGAGGGAGCCAAGAAGGGCCAGAGCATCGGTCAGGTGCAGGCAAGCGACGAAGATGAAGGCATGGATGGCATCGTGCTGTACTCTCTATCCACCGCCTCGCCGTACTTTGACGTCAATAAAACCACTGGCGTGATCTTCCTCAAGGTAGACAGCTCTGGCAGCAGTAGCAACAGCGGATCAGGCAGTGACAAACAGGAGACCAGGCTGATGAACCTGGATGTGACCGCCCACAGTCCCCTGGACGCGTCTAGAACTACGGCGGCTCGGGTCTCTGTCGACGTCACCAGCACCAACTTCGGCCTAGCGGCCGACGTCAACATCCTGCTCGTCAGCATCATCTCCGTGTCGCTCGGGGCGATCGTCATCCTGGCGATCACGGCCGTGGTCGTTTTTCTGGTCAAGTCGCACCGGCGCAAGAAGGCCCAGGATGCGGGGGGCAGAGCGGCCGCCGCGGGAACCTCGCTGCAAAAGATGGACGACTCCAAGTCGGGCACCGGAGGGGAGAGGATCTACCACCAGGCGTTGCCGGGTTATGCTGGAGACCAGGGCGGGGCCGGGGGCGGTCCTTACACCAGAGGGGGCTCCCTGGACCCGTCACACTCCAGCGGGAGAGGGTCGGCGGAAGCAGCGGAGGACGACGAAATCCGGATGATCAACGAGTACCCCCGCGTGGCCTCCATCACGTCCTCCATGCAGGAGCACATCTCCGCCAGAGGGCCAGACTCCGGCATCCAGCAGGATGCTGACCAGCTCTCTGACATCTCCTGTGAGCCTGCCGCCCTGGAGGGCAGCAGCTGGTTCAAGGGGAAGAAGCTCGGAGGCAGTCTGAGCGGCACCCTGCTCTCCGGCCAGCTGCCGGTCTACAGGGACGAGGGAGGGGGCTACCTGGGGGTGGGCAGGGGTCTTAACATCTCCCTGCCCAAGGATTACGCCTTTCCCGAGGACGGGAAGCCCTCTGTGGATGGCTCCCTGACGGCCATCGTGGCCAGCGACGAGGAGCTGCGAGGGAGCTACAACTGGGACTACCTCCTCAACTGGTGTCCGCAGTTCCAGCCGCTAGCTAACGTCTTCACGGAGATCGCCCGGCTCAAGGACGAAACGGCCCCGCAGAGCCAGAACCCACGGCCGCCGTTCCAGCCCAAACCCAAAATAGATCCAAAGCCCCGGATCGACCCGCCGCCTCTTATCACGTCAGTGGCCCACCCGGGGGCCATGTCGGTTCCCCCTAAGGTGCCTGTGATCGGGCGGACGTTCCCCCACCTGGCCTCCCTCCGCAGGTCTCCCATCAGCCACGAGGGCTCCATCTCGTCGGCAGCCATGTCACCAAGTTTCTCCCCGTCTCTGTCCCCGCTGGCTGCACGCTCGCCCGCCGTCTCCCCCTTCGGAGTCAACCAAGGGCCTTCGGCATCCATGATCAGCACCAGGGAGCCCTCGCTGGAGCAGAGCCCCGACCGTGAGATGAGGATATGAGGGACAGATATTGAAAAAGTTCAGCACAAGACCCAGAGTAAAGGCAGATTAAAGAGAAGCGGCGGGGAATGTGGTGAAAGTTTCACTTTTGTTGCCGTTCTCAGAAATAATGACTTTATTCTTTCACCCATCTATGAATTGTATTTCCAATGCTAGTGTGGCGGACCACATTGTGACCATTGACTGGTCTCTGTTAGTGATGTATGCTTTTTTCAGAAAAATCCAGATGTGAGTTTTGTAACATGACCACTAACAACACACTCTACCCTTTGGAAGACTTCCATTCCTTGTTTTGTGACTGACAGTGTATGGCAGTGAATCGTGTGCCTGGGCAACAGCCCTCTCACGTCCACAGTGACGCAGGTCTCAAAGAACTGAAAAGGGTTAGAAAGCGACTGAAAGTGCCATACCCTGCAGTCAAAGATGCCTCAGTCTGTAGATACATGTGTAGTTTTCATGTTACCTCGCTGGCTGGCCAGAGAACTAAGCACTCCTCTCTGTTTTTGTTGACATGTCACACTCCAGTAGTGAACTCAGCAAGTGGCTGCTTTCAAAATGGCTGCTGAACACATGGACAGAGGTGTTTTCAAAAAGAACATTGTGTTGATAAATTGAGTTGCCAATACATCACACAATGAAATGGAAATTTAAAGTAACATTTCTTTAACCTTTACAGAGAGGGATTTCTTGTTATTTTACTTTTATAAAATACTTTTTTTTAATACTGAATTGTGATTTCTGAACCTGAAATCTCATCACCACAAAGATGAGGTTATCGTTTCTGTGTATTTGCATATACTGTATATGTACTGTATATTTGTATGTATGCTAGCTACAGTATGTATGTGTCTCATGACATATAGGATTTAGCATTCAAATTGTGTTTGTGTGTGACAGTTCTGAAGTGAGTGAGGAGACCATTGTATTTGTATTATTATTTATATAAAGAGAAGGATCTGTTGCCATGGTTCAACAATAGGAAACCACACACTAATTGTGTATTGTTATTTTACTTTTTTTTTTTTGTCAAATTGTAGATCATCTACATCCACTGATACAAAATAGCTAGTCAAAAACACGAATTTACACATTTATAAAAACATGATGACTTTCTTTATAATTTTTACTAAATGTTTCTACTTAAGCAGTTGGTTAAGCAGTTGGCAGTTTACAGCTGTGCGCTATTGAACACGTTCCCCAATTCAGGGAGTATTGAGTTGTTTACCTATGAGGTGCTTCCTAAATTAACTTGCGTCAGTCTAAAAAAATGCTTGTAATCCTCAAGTGGTTTTAATTTGGATAAATAAAAGGTAACTGGCCTTAGAAAACTGAGAAAGACAAATAATGGAAACAGGAAAAGTATTAATAAGATCTGAACGCATTAACCTCAGCAAATGTGCTTAAACTTTCAAAGTACTTACTGTACAGTATACCTTCAGTGTTAATTATTTGTTCTATGCATTTTACAATTCACGTCTGAATGTTTTTTAACATGGAGATAGATTAGGAGGTGTGTTGATGGTCCATCTGTTCATCTCATCATCTGTGTCCTCTGTCTGCTCCTGGTGTTTGGGTTCTGTTTGGAACATTTGCTTGTGCAGCAAGAGGCAAAAAGCTTTACCAGTGTCCTTTTCATGCTTTCATGTATGTTTCAAACTGACATGCCCCGGATCTGTAGGACTGGTTGGTCGGATGTCTTGTTTGTTTGAAAACAGATGGGTTCTACCTCTGCCGCTTTGTCACGACATTGCTGACACAATATCATGCACCTCCCCATCCTGAGCGCCCTGCTTCTCCAACATTAACATCATGTTGTCTCAGAAACCTGGGTGCTGTAGGGAAAGTCCTCCGTTTGGAAGTCGGTTTAAGACGATTGCCAATAACTGAGCCGCGAAGCCAATTGCAGAAAATTAGCTGTGCGTGTATTTCAAAAGCAAATAATAAATTCCTACTGATCTCTTTTGACAAATTGGAGTCCAACTTTTTTCTTTATTTTTTTACTCGTCCTACTGTGGGGACACACAGTAGGAAAGCAATTGTAAGAGTAATAGTGTAATAATTGACAGGGCTTTCACTGAACTTTAGTGAAGTACATTCATTCTTCTAGACACATTCAAGCAGGCAAGCTATCCATTAGGTACCATTAGTTAATGATAGTTAATAGTTAGTTAATAATAATGCAAGTGTGGAGGATTTCCAAAAGATGAGTACAATTGCAAGGTATACATTCAAATCAAATTAGAATAATTGTATATTTTTCATTTATCATTATAGGGTAGGTAATACATGTGGGCTTATAAAACATGACCTATTCATATTAAGTTCAAGTCTATCCCACTAGTCCCATCCCATCCCCAGTAATATTCCATTAATGGCATTATGATTTCCACACGGAAACATTTTTCTACACAAAACATAACGTCAGATGTTCAGCATTCACTTCAGCGTTGCTGAAACCAAAGACTTTTCCAAGATCCAGTCAACGCTGGATATAATTGTTCCAGCTCATATAATGGCATATGCTGTTGATGTAACATAATAATTATAAGATGTTTATTTCATATGGAGGACAGACGTATTTGCATAGCTGCAAGAGGATTTCTGCCTCATTTGGTCATCACACACAACGATGTTTCTCTGTTATTGTTCTGCACAGAAGGAGCTGGTGGTAGCATTAGACGGGCCGTAAAAGACAGAAGTTCTTGGGACAGAATCAAAACGCTCCTGTAAAACAAGAAGGGCTGGAGAGAAAGCTGCTGTTAAAAGTGACAACAGAAATGTCTGACATGTACATTTACCTTTGCACTTTTGGATACAAATGAAACTTGAATTAGGAATGCAGCGGCTGTTTGATCTACATGGTATAAATCGGACAGTTGGTGGGTAAGGGAGCTGTCCAAATGTTCAGCACTGTTTATTCAGTGTGCACAACACCTTTACTAATGTGGAAAGGCTTGGCTTGACAGGGAATTATAAATGGCTGCACATAACGTCAAAAACCCTGACAAGCACGCGGGCCTTGATCTTACATCCACCTCGACACACAGCTGTGTTTACAGCCTCCCATCTCATCACATTTTTGCAGCCTTGTCCTGCACCAACTCCACGCACACGCACACACACACACACACACCCCGGAACAATCTCACGGTTCCCCAGCTGTGAGGCTGACATTGGCCCAGGCCCAACTGCTACAGGCACATACTGTGTAATCAGCGCTTGCTCTACGTGTCTAGGACAAATCTGACTGGAGCAGAATTCACCTTTTCCCTGGAGAACGCATCTCTCCCATATGACATCACGGCTATGAAATGCACAATATTTGGTTTGGTTTTGGAGTTTATTCACAGTGTGGACACGGATCGACAAGTAATACTTCTAGTTCACTTCTAGTTCAGTGTCATGCGACTGATGAAAGAATTGTTGAATAAAGTACAAACTGTTTTTTTTTTTGTCAGGAGTAACAAGTACTCGTTTGCGTGAGCAGCTCCACTTAGATCCAGCAGCACTCTGCAACAACTAAGCTACTCATTCATACTTGCCTGAACTGAAAGCCTATCAAAACAAGAGGAGCACGAGTCACACACTCACTGTCTCAACATTTGCCTGTAGCAGTTTCTTAATACTTGCTACTGTGCTGAATCAGGTCAACAAGGTTTCAACAGAGTTGTGTGCCCTGTTGTTGGAGCAACCAATTATGCAGCTACTATTAGTTAATTGAATAACAGTCAATGTTATTATAATGAGGATTTAAAAAATCTTACTTCACTGTTTAGTTACTGTTTGTTGACACTAAAATTACATACACTGTAACCCACCTAAGTCAGACTGACTGTAGCTTAAATGAGCTATTGAAGGAGGAAATTAGGTTTAGAACTTGGTATAAATGTCATAGACATCCATTATTTCAGTGAGTGAAATAAAATGCTCTGTGCATATGTGCTCTGGTTGATAGCTTCAGCCTCGGTATATGTCCATTTAGATTTTTACTGTGACATTTTTCCCTGTGATCCGGGGTGACATGACTGTCAATCACTGTTGTATAGACACATCCACATGGGAGGGAGCAGAGGAGGAGCTGTAGGATATTTGGTTGTTGTTTTTAGATAACTCTTGTTGCAACTTCCATACTATTCTAATCCTAGTCTTGCAGACCACCCTTTCCTTACTGAGTTAGTGCTGGCTTACTGCATCAATACCCGCCTATACTTGACAAGCAAGGTGTTTGATTAAGATGCAGGACGACCATCTAAGTAACGCAATGACCAAGTTCGACGTTAAACTTGCAATGAGGAAAACTAAATAACAGGACTCTGGCTGTTTACAGGTGTTCAAATCTACAAATCTGTACAATTTAGGCTACATTTAGGCTACAGTTAGTAGGCTAAATTGGTCAATAAAGCACTGTGCTATCATTGCACCGGAAATTACAGAGACATTCTTGTGAGTGACAATGCGAACAGCCATTGGTTATCGACAGTATTACTTCCCGAAAGTCAGAGAGTCCCGTGTCGAGCGTACAAGGGTATATGCATCAGACGTTCAGCACAGAGTTGCCAGTAGGTGACGTAGTGCTAATGAACGGAAGAGGCTGAAACTACAGCAGTTTTATAGCAAAAAAAAACAAAAAAAACATCAACATGTTTGTCACAAGTCTATATTGCCTATACCCATTGTATACTCAGAATGTGATCTGCTAAAAACTACTATCCCGGTGTAACCAGACCCAAAATTCACTTTATGAATAGGGTCTGGAGGGCACGTTCTATTGGGAAGTGTCAGCCTACACCCAGCAGTTGATGCCTCCTACTGGGTGTAAACCTCTGGATAATATTGAAATAATTCGACAGTCTTTAAATCAATCAACAATGCTACAACGGATTGTATTGATTCATCTACCTCTACACACAATTTTGAAACTTCAACAATTAGCCACCCTGATTAATCTGCCT
>JAODOY010004099.1:0-11138 GCA_025399855.1 Forbesichthys papilliferus
AAAAGTGATCGCAATATAAAATATGAAAAGATGCATTTTATGGTTATATTCCAACATTTTTATCTGGTAAAAATGAATGGAATAATTATAATCTAGGGCACAGAGCAAGTGAAATACTATAAATTAAGGATACTTCAAAAATATATTCATTTTTTAGGCGGCCATCGTGTTAGTTGGACTACAGTATACTTTCGATATGTATATTGTGTATAATTAATGTATCATATAATTAATGTATTATTTGTTTGTTTGCTATGTCAAATATCCTTGTTTAGCATAGATATTTCGAAAATGTAGGATACTGTTGTAGCTTAATGTTATGTTGTAACTAACATAATGGTTTATATAGGCCGTCTCGATACAAAAAAAATGTAATATTTTTATAATATTTTTAATTTAAAGTATTTCACCTTTGTGCCCTATATTATAATTAATCAATTCATTTTTACCAGATAAAAATGTGGGAATATAACTATAAAATGCACTTTTACATAAAGTGATCACTTTTTATCAGCAAGTCACTTTTGGGCACAACACCTGTCACCTGAATATCCTACCAAACCCACACCTACTTCTACTAATCTACTAATCATATGACATGTTAGATACAAGGCAAGTAGGCCAATTCCCCAAGTGAATTTTTACAAAGCTATCAAATTATTGCTCCCCCATCAGTACATTGCTTCAAGAAAGTGCAGTACTTTGTATTCCTGTGTTAGCCTGTAATACCATCAGCTGTGTACTGAAGTTAATTTAATTTACAAACATGTGCCCCTCTATTCACAAACCAATCAAAACGCCACTGCTAATATCATGACTTACGATAGACAAACCTGTAAAAAGCGACCTGGTCACTCGTCTTGAACTTTTCCTTTCCTTCATCATCAGGGACAACACTGTAGAGAACATCGTATTACTTTGGGTAGGCTAACCGGTAAACAATATTATGTTATGCAGACAAGGAGGGAAATGAAGGAAGCAAGCATGTGTGGACAAGGATCGTGCAAATATATCATATACCTAACAATTTCTTCTGCCATCCCGCCATATATTTGTTGTCACTTTCGCTTATGTCACCAGTCACCAGACTTTTTTCTGTACTGACCTCTTTTTGCAGGAACATACACAAACGTCATCGACTGCACGGAAGCAGACTAGGCAATAACTCCCTCTAGTGGTTATAGGCGGAACAACATTGACGCGGTTTAATTATGTATGTATGTATGTATGTATGTATATGTGTAAATTGGTATCACAGTATCACAGAAAACAGTAGCCTACATGTAGCCTACCGTACTATCCAAGTGTGCTACATACACATAAGATCTTCATGATGTCCACTACACAATGTATGCACATAAATGTATACTTGTTAAAACATTTTCAGGCAAACAGTGGCGACCGTTCTTGGCACAGATTGGCAGTAATACATCAAAATGTTTTTTTGTTTTTTTTATTAACAAATACCCAATTATAAGTGTATCATAATAAACCACACAATACAGCAGCCACACAATGTATAAAAATAAACTGTATTTTTCTATAAAAAAAAAAAACTTTTCCAATGGAGCCAGACATCACTTCACAAACCTATTTGATCTAGCCTAACCTTTCACCCGTACACTGACTCAGTTAGTTAAAGGTATTATAGTCAGTAATTCTGGTTGATATTTTAGCTTGAACAAAACAAAAACAAAACAACAAAAAACAAAACTTCTCCATTCAATGCCATAGGATGCTCCCTCGAGCATCGCCCCACACACCTGAAACACATTTCAAAGGCTAGGATATTGTGTGCGGTCTGCACCACTTTGTTTGTATTACTATTACAGAACCAGGGCGGTAGAAAAACTGGATTATTTTATCTTCACGCACATGAAATGAGCAGCTAGCAAACCAAATAAATATGTACTGAATATGACAAAAATGCATTTGTTTAATAAATAAAGTAACTTTAACAGAGAGCTCAGACTGTTCAGGTGAATTTTGGGTCAGGCTACATCAGGCTAATTAGAGGCTAGACCAAGGAGCCTAAACGTCACACAGAAGTTTTTTTTCAAATTAAAATACAAAACTCTATACTTATTAAAATAAATGGAACATTTAAAATAAGTAAACAAAGAACTTCTATCATTGCACCGAAAATTACGGAGACATGGGGGAGAGACGGGACGAATAAAAGCACAGGTTGGATCTGTCAAACTCTGTCAATACATGCAGCACGCAACCATGATCTGCGGCGTGTATTGCAGTTGGTCCTATAGGCTGCAGTACCACCCGTCACCACACGCCACGGCTGCTTCAAGCCTAGAGTCAGACCCTGCCCCCCTGGTTGGTAGTCATGCTTCCTTGGCCTTAACGATGACGGAAGATTTTCGGCACGACACCGGAACTGGTTGCGGAACTATTGGAACTTAACACATCCTTCACCTAAAAATGTCAGATGCCAGGACGCAGTGGGTATGTTTTCTGTTATTTGTGTCGGTTCTCGGCACTGCAAGTACATCAGAGGTCTCTTTATGGAATGTCAAAATCAACTCCGTAAGTTTGTAACCTTTTTCTTATACTAATTACAGTGTCTGTTGTGCTATCATTCAGTTCTTAGCATGTGCAGCTAACCACAGCTTTGAAGCGTTCAATCCTCTGCAGTCATGAGTTGATATCGAGTATAATATCCTGGTACGGTGGCATATGCATGGGTTATATTATATATTAGATGTAGATCTTTATTAGGGTGTGCGCAGTGCAACTAATATTTTATTGCAAAAAAATCTCGGTCTGTGTGTGTGTGTGTGTGTGTGTGTGTGTGTGTGTGTGCTCGCTGCCCGTAGTCAATAGGTTTTGATCACCTCGTAAATCTTAACATTTGAGAATGCAGAATTTAATACGTACCATGTCATATTTTCAGACACAAGATGCTGTGTTCCGGAAAACGTTGTATGCCAACACTACTATTTCCATCAAGTGTATGTATGATACATTGTTTATTTGAACCATGACAGAAAAAATATCTAAAGATAATGATTTTTAAAATATTGTTGATCATAAAACAAAGAAAAACTTGATTTACTGTTGTGGGTGGTTTTAGTGTGCCTTATGAGATTGAAAGTCTGTCTATGTATCTACCTATCTACCTACCCCATTTAAAAAAGTTAAATTTAACCATCTATATCTTTAACGATGTACCTGTCATGTTATTAATCTGCAATTCACATCCACTGTGATTGCTGCTGATTGTTGTAGTGTTTCTTTCACTGTAAAATAGTGTATATATTATTACAATATGCTGTATACTATTAAAGTCTGTAGCAACACATTTTCTCAAAACATCATCATGTGTGCCCACATGTTGATGTATTGATATTTATTGCTATAGACAATCAACTTGTTTGTTTGTTTATTAGACAACTGCTGGTGTCAGATGTCAGTACTCCTTTAACTTGCCTTCTTGCAGTCCATGGTGATGCAGCATCCTGTGATGGAAACCTGACCTTTAATATCAGCTGGTACCTTCGTTCCTCTGTTTGCTATAATGAGGTCTTTAACACACCGGTAAGTGAAGGCTTCTGTTGAAACAACCTCACATTTCATTGTTGTTTACATTCTTTATCTGGATTATATACATATGGATCGTATCATTGTTATGGAGTATTGCAAATTATATTATTCCTTTTGGGTCATTCCATGTAATTTAGACTAAACTATCTACTCTGAAATATTTAGTCTACTGTTTAGAATGTATTTAGTATTCATGAATGAAAACTGCATTTTAATAATTAAAGTAAGCATTATTTTTCTCACATGCATTTTTCTGATCTTTGTATCAATAACTTGGTCAGAGTTCTGAAATGTACTGTAGCATGCTTATTCAAAATTTCCTGTTGATTCTAAATCTGTAATTGTTACACATTTAGTTAGAATGGTATTACGTTATAATCAGGAAAATAAGTGTACAGAGAGTCCAAATGTTCTACTCGAAAAGGGAGCTTGTAATGATTGATGCAACAGAGCACAGGGAATTGTTACTACACACGATTACAATGTGCTCTGCATCTCCAATGTGAGTGTACATGGTCTTTTGCTGCATAGAAGGTTGTTGATGCTTCACAGTTGATAAGATCAGATATGCCAGACTTTTGGCTTGTCACAGTGCTATGTTTAAATTGACTGAGCTCTTCAGTACAATCCACTGTCAATATTTGTCTTGGAGACTGCACAGTGTTTTGGATATTACCTGTTCACAATGGGTGTGAAACTACACACTGTATGTCCACATGTATACTGTTGTGGAGTTTTCCTCATCACCACGTGGGGATTGAGCCTCTGCGGTTGTAGCACCCGAAGTCTGGAATGCTCTACCCACACCATTAAGATTTGCCTATTCTATTGAATCTTTTAGAATGCACTCAATGCAGCAGGCATATGGCTAATCTGTTTATAGTATCTTTGTTTATTATGTGCTTTCATTATTTATTTTGTTATTATGTATTGTACCTTTTCTTATTGTCCATTGGATTTGGTTTGCATTTGTTTTTCTATGTTTGCAGTTGTGAAGCACTTTGTGACCATTGTCTGTGAAAAGCGATATATAAATACACCTTACTTAATTAATTACATACTTACCTCGGCCGGCAGGACAGCAAAGCCTTGAGCATGTTTGGTTTGGAGCACATGTTGAAGGATGGCTGGAGTGGCTTCTACAGCCAGGGATACATGTACTTTGACAACTGGTCCTCTCTTGTACTTCCAAAGGTTTGTGAGACCATAAACAGTAAATGGGTGTCATCATTCTACTGGGGGAAGGGGGATGTTTAAGTTGAACACCTTTGCACTCTGTTCCTTTAGATGTACTATTCTGAATTCAACCCTTTTCAGCCTCTCTCCAGCCCAAAGGTAATTATCCATAATATTAATTAATAATCTAGATGAAAAAGTTATTAAAGTTGATTTTCTTGTTCACCATGTACAGTAGTTAAAATAATGTTTTAGTCTTAAATAGTTTCTTTTCTAATGTCTGTTTTTCTGTTTAGAGTGACCCATCCAGTTTGACCCAACATTGGCATGAAAAACCAGTAAGTTATTAATATTGGGATACATGAGTATAACTATAGTATATGTAATAATGTATTGCCAATCTATGATTTTCTATATGATCATAAATGTTAGGATTCTTTTGTATTCTAGTAAGGAAACGGTCTGCAATTTAAACATGAAATTTGTTGTTGTTCTTATTGGACCCTTTCTAACTTGTGAAATCTCATCTGAACATCTGCAGGACCTGAGTGTGGTGGCTAGGGCATGGACAGACAGTCCATATCTGTTCATAGTGAAGGTGCAGTCCCTCAACCGTGGGCTTGAAGAGAATGTCAGCTTTGCGTTCACCAGTAAGAAGTGCTCCATTTAACACACCAACATATAACCACACAGTCTCTGTTAACATGGTATACTTGGCAGATGGTGCTTGGCTATGCCACTCTTACTGTATCTGCCATCTTACTGTATACCAGGTTTGCTTATTGTTTCCCCAAGAGCCAAAATATGTCAAGCAAGCCAGGCTAAGGGCCAAAATGTCTGGGGTTAAACACTCTCAGACCTACCACACTGAAATGTATACATCCTGGCATGCAAATGCCCTTTTAAAGTATTTATATCTGATCTATACAACAAAGAATCTATTGACCTTGAAAAACTAGCACAGCTCTACAGCAAGTAGCCTAGTTGGTTGCACACTAATGATATTTCGCATTGTTGTCTATACATTTTTAAGCATTTGCATATTTGTGTGCTCCTGCACGTCCCTGTATGTGTAACAAGCAGAGTGTACACACATTGCCCACCTGCCATAAGCAATACTATATTTATAATATGCCTCGCACTGACTTTAGACCAGGTTTTTGCTGGTCAATCGTGAAATGACTTTCCGCTGCCTCAAGATAACAATGTGTCAGCAATGCGCTATACCACACCTCATGTTTAGACCAACACACCTACGGACGCTCAAATGGGCGCAAGTGCATTTGCTATTTAGACAACGTGGGCGCAGGGTGGGAAAATGACAACTGCGTCGGTCTGAAAGTAGCAAAGACACTTGGGTTCCCGCTTTGCATCGCAATGATAAATTGCCTTTTTGTGGCACATTGAAAATGAGGGTCTTGTGGAGGTGGTGGCTTACAAAGAGCCTTGCAGGGGACTCTAGTCTGTCTGCTGGTTGAGATCAGCTGATGAATAACCTTGGGTGCAGTTTGACCTCATGGCCTGCCTGCCTGAACTAATGCTAGTAGTCAGTTTGTATCATGGCAAGAACATCTAGTATGTCTGTCTCTCTGTGTGTATGCATGTCTAATGTCTTGTTTTGAATTCGTAGTGACCGTGGAGATGAAGGGGCCACATGACTACTCCTCCCCAGCAGACTGGCCCCTTATGATGGTGTGTATTTTGGTTTGTGTCCAAATGCAGGGCAACATTGTATGCTCATTCTTAGTGTGTGACACATTCAAATAATCAAACCCTTACTTGCTCAATACCATTTATCTAAAACGTGAGCCTGATTATTGCCTGAGATGTCCTTACCACATCAGAAGATAGTTAGAAGTGACTGATTCTGTCTATTCCAGTTCTTCATGGTGATGTGTATTGTCTATGTGCTGTTCGGAGCCCTCTGGCTCTTCTGGTGTGCTTGTTACTGGAAGGACCTGTTGCGCATCCAGTTCTGGATTGGTGCTGTCATCACCCTGGGAATGTTGGAGAAAGCTGTGTTCTACTCCGAGTACCAAAGCATCCGCTACCAGGGGGACTACGGTCAGTGGGCTACACTGCCTCCACTATGTGGAGATGTCGAGCTAGTGCTCTGGATCACCAGAGTAGTCTATACTGACCCTGTACTAAGGGTCCGAAATTAATGCCCCCAGATGCGGGTAGATTTTCCGTTTGGCGAGTAAATCTCAGAGACTATCCGCCACACTAGCGGGTAACTGTTTGAATTAAAGTAGGTATAACTCACTAGTTCTCCCTGGCACTTCAGTCTTCAGTGTTGAGTTACTCACTCACTCACTCACTCACACACACACACACAGCGGAAATAGCCAAGTAGTAGAAGTAGACTTAGTTAATGTTCAAGGCATATCTTTTTTTAACTTGTGAAATAGGTTTTGCATGCATCGCAAATTCCTTGGCACTCATATGCGCTCGTATAGAGCAGGGGTGGGCAATTATTTTAACGGGGATCATTTTGAAAATGTATGAACTTCGCGGGCCACAATTACTTTTTTAACCAACATGCTAAAACATTTTAAAATAAAATACAAATAGTTAACATTGTTAACGTAAGCATATTAATGATTATATAGGCTATTCCTATGCAACACCATTTTCATAATCAAACACCGCAACACTTTAAGTACTTTTTTTTTTGCAGCAGCAGCAGTAAATAAAGTAACATTCTGTAGTCAAGAAATTTTACATTGTATCATTATTTTTTAAATGTTCGATGTACCTGGCGGGCCGGGTAGAATGTCTCAAAGGGCCGCATCCGGGCCTCGGGCCTGACTTTGCCCAGGTCTGATACACATATGCATCTAACGGTTAGATGCATATGTTAGATGCCAGTGTTAGTTTTTGAAATCTAAACGTTTAGCTAACAGGCACTCAATTCTTTACAGACTTTTTTGGAAACTAGAAAGCACCAATAAAAATACAATCAGGTAATACCACATAATAAGTTATACTTACACACAAAGTCACAAAGGAGCCAATTCAGTATTCTTTCTTATTCTGTCTGTTGGTTTTCAGTGTTCCCCCTTAACATCCATACCAGCATTCATCCGGACGTACGTGAGAGATTCACGTACGTCTGTCCTTGTAAGCATATGACTCAAGGGCTGTCCTTAGAGCTGTCCCACTGAACATCCATGCCAACATTTCCTCCGGACAGACATGAATCTTTCATGTCCGTCCATCCTTAAGCATCGACTCGAGGGCTCCCACTAGCGTGGACGTTTACATGGAGGTCCACGTCCCTCTGGGGGATCTAGCTGCCTCTGCACATACCGGAGCCATAGATGAGGCCCTCTGTTGTGAATGGGAATTTATGCGTAGGCTATTGTAATCTAAAGATTAAGATATTATTTTTAAATAATGTGGCTGGAGGAGATGGAGAACCAACTCAGATACAACTGATGGGTATGCATGTTTAAAAGCACAAGGGCTAATGCAGTAGTAGGCATACATGATGTTGTAGAAAGGGTATGTCTACTGCGTAATATAGGCAATGCGGCCCCTCCATTGTAGGAAACTCACCATGCTAGAATATCAAAATAAAAACAGGTGCGACAAATCATTTGCTAGTGCGACCAACTGAGAAGTGGGAAAGGTTAGTCTGGGCCCTGCACAACGCTTAAACCGTTGACTTTTTACACCCTGCAATGTGTCACAAACTGTATATTTACATATAATTCCTTTGCTCTGCAGAACGAAGGGCTGTAATATTTGCTGAGCTGCTATCTGCCCTTAAGAGGTCACTGGCTCGAATCCTGGTGCTCATCGTTAGTCTCGGCTATGGCATTGTTAAGTAAGTTGACTCATACTGCCCTTATCTTATTGACGCAAGCAGCAATTTCTTGTTAAATCAGGGTTCTCACACAACCTGGAACATTTTTATTTGTATAGTATTATTGGGGAAACGCTGTGAACACATTCCTTTGCAGTTATGGATTAGTCATACCAGCTAGATCACCACTGGAAAAGTCCTGGAACATTATCTCCAGAAACACGAGTGGGAACTCTGTAAATTATGATGTTTCTCAGAAATCAGAAACACTTTATTATTCTCTTTATGCATTCTTCTTATTTATTTTAATGTAAAATCTCTGGTTAGAATTGTTTCCCAGGCAGGAGGGGGCTGTCCTGCTTCAGCCTAGCTAATGTAAAATGAGGATGCATCAATCAAGCTCCTTCTGCCTTTCTCCTGCAGGCCCAGGTTAGGCACCACAGTGCATCGGTTGGTGGCTGTGGGCTTACTCTACCTGATCTTCTCCTCGGTGGAGGGTGTTCTGAGGGTCACAGGGGTGAGTGACACCTGGCGGTTCAGTCATCTGGCTCGCGTTATGCATTTCTATTATACCACACTGAGTCATGTTTTAGGCAGGTGGGGTTTGCTACTTTACTGGCTTGTTATTACATGGCCTGGTTTAGCATTTGCTGTTTACACAACAACAAAAAAAACGTATTTAAAAAAAAAAATGTTTTGGACAGTTCAATTATGTAAAATCATGAATAGGCATTTATTAACATAGCCTACCTTTATGACAACACATTCAGGGGAGCAACAAAGTTACATACAGTAGCCTAGTCTAGGCTATAAGCTGTGATAGCCAAAGAACCCTATTTTACCGATCTAAGCACACGGTCTAAAGCGCAAGGCGCATGGTTCAAAAGGGCTGTACTCTCTTCATTATTCATCAGTGTGTTTTGGGCGCATCACACCATAAACCAATACTATATTGATAATGTGCCGCGCATTGACTTTAGACCAGGCTTTTGTTAGTCAATCGCACAATCACTTTTTGCTGCCTCAAGATAGCAATGCGCCAGCTATGCGCTAGAATAGACCATACCTCATGTTTAGACCAACACACCCAAGGGTGCTCAAATGGGCACAAGTGCATTTGATAATGCGTCAATGCGACAGTGTTAGAAAACACTGCCTGATCGATTGAGTGCACTGGGCCTGCAGGTTACAAACTACAGGCCCATTTATGCTTCTGCGTCTTGCCCACAGCATCAGCGACGGCGGATCTTGGGGACAGGATGGTCTAGTGGTCTGGGTGTTGGGCTTCCACCTGGAAGGTGGAAGCCCAACACCCAACACCAATCTGGTGTTGACCTACCTGTAAGCATCCTTGAGCAAGATGCCTAACCCCTAACTGCACCTTGCATGGAAGCAATCACCATCGGTGTATGAATGTGTGTGTGACTGGGTCAGGCAAAATACTGTAAAGCGCTTTGGATAAAAGCACCCATTTACCATCTTATGCCGCCGTGAACATTTTATACTTATGCATTGGTCTGTTGGCCGCTCAGACCTCTGCATAAACCTATGTCTGGTTTATGTGCTCAAATTAGAACACAAATTGAGTGTAAACGTTTTGATATAAGCATATAAAATTATTTCTTTCCAGCGAATCTTTGTTTTCTATGATCTTCAGTATATTGCCAAATGTATTCGGACACCCCTCCGAATCATTGAATTCAGGTGTTCCAATCACTTCCATGGCCACAGGTGTATACACCTCATTCCAAATTATTATGCAAATTGAAATTAAATGTCATAAATATTTAGTTTTTCAATAAAACTCATGGATGGCATTGTGTCTTTGGGCTCTTTAGATCACTGAAAGTAATAACTAGTTTGCCAGGTAATGTTCCACATTAATTAGCAGGCCACAGGTTTCAAGCAATATGGGAAAGAAAAAGCATCTCTGCTGCAGAAAAGCGTCAAATAGTGCAATGCCTTGGACAAGGTATGAAAACATTAGATATTTCACGAAAACTTAAGTGTGATCATTGTACTGTAAGAGATTTGTGGCTGATTCAGAGCACAGGCGGGTTCGTGCAGATAAAGGCAATTCATCGGATTAAGAGAGCAGCTGCTCAAGGTGTAGGATCTTTCAGAGGCTAGGGGGAGAGCTGGGAGCCCTTTAAGGTCCCTGAAGGTGTGAAAATGACCTCTGCAAAGTATATAGAGTTTCTGACTGACCACTTTCTTCCATGGTACAAAAATAATAACTGCCTTCTGCCTTGTAGCAAAATCATCTTCATGCTTGACAATGCAATATCTCATGCTGCAAAGAATACATTTGTGTCATTGGCTGCTATGGGCATAAAAGCAGAGAAACTCATGGTGTGGCCCCCATCCTTCCCTGACCTCAAACCTATTGAAAACCTTTGGAGCATCCTCAAGCAAAATATATGAGGGTGGAAGACAGTTGGCATCAAAACAGCAGCTCTGGGCGGCTTTTCTGACATCCTGCAAATAAATTGTAGAAGGGTCATGTACAATTATTGTTATTATTATTATGAATATTAATATCCATAAACGGGGCACCACCCACTCAGTTATTTATACCATCCCTCAGTAATTT